>JAEIII010045139.1:13626-26523 GCA_018905755.1 Drosophila ohnishii | reverse complement strand
ATAATTAATATAATCAAATAATTACATAAATAAATATCATTCAAAACCCCAAGACCTTCACATAACCCAAGAAAACTAATGTAAAATCCCTTACCTATCCCTATTTCACCACAACCTCCGTAGATCTCAGCAGAAACTTTCCATATAAAGCGCCTTGGAGGGCATCTGAAGGACGAACTTCAATTTGCATCATAATTAGACTCGCAGATGCGTACGACAACCTCTTGCTTCGCTTGGAGAATCAAGTTCATCATCATCATCATCAGCATCCGTTATCAATGCCAGAGAAAGAGACACTCTGGGTCCAATGGGTTCAAGTTCTGGTAATCAGCAGAAGAGTCTCCATCGATGGCACATACTCCGTCTGTTAGATTCCAAAAGAACCGAATTCGATCAGGATCGACAAATGAGTTGGCATGTGGAACAAAAAGGAGGATGAGGGCACGACACCAACTCCGGATCCCAATGCCGATTCCGGACAAGACCAGTTCTGTGTAAGGTAGATTAGGTAGGCTCCTGATTTACGATGTGGCTGCTCCGATTACGAGACGCACCTAGGCAGATATCGTGATGAGATAAGGATGGCGGCAGCCAACTGGAAACCGCTACTTAAGAAGGGTGTCCAAGCCGATCTCGTCAAGTGTGCTGGCAGCATCAACCAGAGGCAAAGCTCGTTCAGGCTTCTCCAACAGGATACAGGATACTCCACAAATATGGCAACCACCGCCAGCGTTTTGGCCAGTACAGTGGCGGCCACATCATCAGCCGCCTTGGAGGATCTCCGGTTCAGCCTCACAGACTACATCGTCTTCTCCCTGATGCTGGGCGCCTCGGCAGGAATTGGAGTGTACTTTGGGTTCTTCTCGAAGGCCAAGAACACCACCGAGGAGTACCTGCAGGGCGGCAAACGGATGCCCACGCTTCCAGTGGCCATTTCCCTGGTCTCCAGGTGAGTGTCGTGCCCGCTTTTTCAATAACTTTCCATGTCGTCACACACGGTATAAAGATACAACCAGACACAGGGGCTATCGTAAAGATAAAGGCACCGATATCGGGGCGCCTTTACTCATCTCCAGCCCATCTATTATGTCTATCTGTCTTATCTGAACTGCGCATGCCAGGTTGATTTATGGCATCCGTAAACCTGCCCGTGGGCTTAGATGAGTTGCAATAATCCCGCGAACCTTGCGAAATTAATCAGAATCATGTTCGAGCCCCCTTTTTTTGTGTCCGGAAAACGTGGTTACTTACGAGTTTCTTGATCTCTTTACAGCCAGCTCTCCGGCGTGGCCATGATGTCTGTGCCATCGGAGACGTATTCCTTTGGCTTTAATATGATCTTCGTGGTCTGGGCCATGGTTTTGGCAGTTCCGGTTCTCATATATGTGATAGTGCCCGTCTTTTACGAGAACAACGTCTCCAACTGCTACGAGGTGAGTGTGAATCCTTCTGCGTCCTTCACTTTATGGTACAAACGTACGGGAAAACTGTTGCGTTTTTAGAATTATAAAGATTACAGCTCATGACGTTCTAAAAATAATGTGTATTATCCAACTCTATTTGCTCAGTACCTGGAGATGAGATTCAGCAAGCGCACCCGACAACTGGTGACCATTACGTTCATCTTGAACCAATTCCTGATGCTGCCCGTCTACATGTTTGTCCCGGCCCTGGCCTTCTCCCAAGGTACAATGGAAATCGATTTTAATATCTAGAAAGAGGCACGCAATTAAAATTCATTTTCATTTACAGTCACCGGCTACAACATCCACCTGATCAACACGGTGATCTCCTCGATCTGCGTCTTCTACACGATGCTGGGCGGGATTAAGGCTGTGGTTTGGACCGATGTGGTGCAGGGCGGCGTCATGCTGCTCTCCGTTGTCCTGGTGGCCGTTTTGGGCACCTCGAACACGGGTGGTTTGGGCAATGTCCTGTCGAATGCTGCCGAGGGCGGCCGCTTTGATTTCAAGTTAGTTATTCAAAGTACTTAAATTTTTATTTCATATATAAACTTACTTTTTTCTTCAGTTTTGGTCTGGATCCTCGCCTACGTATCACCTTCTGGGGGGGAATATGCAGTGGGCTGCTCATGTGGACAGGTAAAATTGGTCTAGACCAGAGCTGCGTCCAAAGGATTGTCTCCATGCCCTCGTATACTCATGCCAAGAAGTGAGTTCTAAAATATAGAAATTTCTTCAATATTAAATTGATTTTTTAACACAGGTGTCTTTTGATGGCTGGCGTTGGCTTCCTGCTTGTCATGTCCTTCACCTGCTTCGCCGGCATCATCATGTTTGCCTACTACTACGGCTGTGATCCCGTTCAAGCAGGGGTAAGCCATGCAAAGAAACCTGCTTTAACTTCTCCTTCAACCAATCTTCCATCTTTTAGCTGGTTAGCAAGGCGGACAAATTGATGCCATTCTTCATCCAGGACATTATGGGCCACCTGATGGGCATGCCCGGCGTCTTCATCTCCTGTGTGTTCAGTGCCTCCCTGAGCTCCCTCTCAGCCAGTCTGAATTCCTTTGCCGGTGTCGTGTACTTTGACTACATCAAGCCGCGGATCAACCACACGGAGGCCAGGGCCAACGGCATTATGAAGATGACCATCGTCGTGATGGGCGCTTATTGCATCCTGGGCGGCTTCATGGTGCAGAACTTCAACTCCATCATCCAGACCATGTGGACTATTACGGGCATCAATACGGGCGCCGTGGTGGGCGTCTTCCTCCTGGGAATGTTTGTGCCCCGCTGCAATGCCAAGGTGGCAGTGACGGGCATCGCCTTCAGTGTGCTGGGCATGTTGTGGATCATCATCAATGGCCAGCTCAACTTCAAGGATGGCCTGATCAAGTACGAACCCCTGCCGAATGGTTTGGACAAGTGTGATGCCCCTCAGTTCCAGGTCATCCTAAATGCTATGTAAGTAATAGAAAAACTTAAAAAAAAATATTTTCCTTTATCCCTTGTTATTCCTTTATCTCCAGAAACCATCAGAACTTGACCAGAGTGGCCACCACTCCCATACCTTCTCTGGAAGCCCCCAAGCCAGTGACCACTGCCTTTGGCAGCGACCGGGACTTTTCCATTTACGACATTTCCTTTTACTGGTACAAGGTGCTGGGCGCCCTGCTGGTCTTCGCCTGGGCCATTCCCATGAGCTATGTATGGCCCACGGCCAAGGATGAGAAGCAAAATCCCAAGCTATACTCGCCCTTTGTGAGGAAGCTACTGAACCAACCAGGTCCTGTTTTGGAGTTGGAAGAGTTGCCTCTGAAGGCGCCACTACCCGACGATGAGGAACTCAAGGAGAAGAATAATGGCACTGTCAGAGATGCCTGATCACCACATTTGTACATTAGCATTAAAATAGTATAGAAATAATTACAAAAATAATCGTAGATTATAAGCCAGCACAAGCGGGATTCCTTAAATCAGAGTCAAGGATCAATAATAGAAAGTATAAATTACTGAACCCATATCTTATAGATATTAATGTAAAAAAATAAACCTAATAAACGAGCAATCTATATACACAAAGGATACATGTATGAGCTCAAGCCTAGATCCTAGCTAGTTTTCGCCCAAAATACGCATCGTTTTTCTCTTGTATTTTTTAAAGATTTATTTACAAAAGAATATTCAAATGAAGATGCCTTATACAGAAGAAAAGCTACATACAAAAACGGTCTGACTGATCATTTCAGTTGCAACGGCTTCCAAAACTAATATACGCTTTTGATGTAAATTTATATATCATTATCATATATATTATTATTATTAATATTATTAGAATTTGTGTTTTGCTCCGCCTATTTTTCATTGAAAAAGTTTACAATTCTCTTTACGCTAGCTTGTTAGGTATAATTACGAATTCAGTTTAGGAAAGAGGAGACCTTTACCTAGCACAACAATTTCATCCGTTCAAACGAACTAAAAATGCTTCAAATAAAACAGGATTTGAAAAATATAATTAAGGTAATGCATGGAGACGAATTATCTTAATAGCCGCAGAGCATTTGTATTGCGTCGTTACAAGGTTTTAAAATCTTTCTGCGTTTCATACAGTTTGCTTAGGTTTTGAGTGTTGGCTGTCCAAAAGGTTGCTTTTTTTTGTTTAGAATTAGAGATATTATGTGTCTTACGATTTAAAAACATCTATTTTACATACATTTCGGGTCAATGTATCATTTGTTTGATTCCAATTTGATTAATTATACACATACATATTATATTAAGATGCATTCCACAATCTGTCTGTGTACATAGTTCTGGGAAGTGGGGCATGGGTGGGTGGGTTGGGTTAAGAAGGACACGCCTTTCCCTGCTCGTCTGTCTAGTTAGTTGACGCACACAGAGTGCAACATTGAAAATCCAGCATCGATTGCAGCCTATGGCGTCCTCTCGCGTCAACCGAATCCGGAAGACTCGAAACTATCATCAAATTAAAGGTATTTTAGAGTCAATCAATAAGAAAATCATATCTGTGTGTGTGTGTGGATTTTTAGGGGGAACTCTTAAATGTTTTTGCGTTTGTAGTTGGCGACATCCAGGAACCAACTCGGCGGGCGAGCTGAAGATGCTTTTTGTACACATCCATGGTTGCCCATCGGTGGATCTGCCTTAGTTACAGACCTTTGGCGCTGCAATCTCAGCCACATCGGCGGAATTGTTGACGATCTTTGGCTCGCCTAAAGAAGAGCGTCTGGCTAAATATTTAATCTTTCTCCTTGTTCTTCTCATTACTCACCATTGACATTGATTTCGGCCTTGGCCTGCGACTCCTTAACAGGACTCTCCGCCAGTACCACGTTCTTCTCGACTTCCACGGGCTTGGCAACATCATTGATGGCGGGGGCGACGACTGGGACTGGAACTTCAGCGGCAATAGGCGCGGCACTCTCTGCCTCCTTGGGCTCCGCAGAACTCACATCCTCCTTGGGCACCTCGCTGCTCTCTTTTTCCTTGGGTATGCTGGTCTCCTTGACCTCCTCCTCCGTGGATTTGACCACCGTACTTTCGGGTTCCTTGGTGACCACCTCGGCAGCTGGCACTTCAGCAACAGTTGTTTCCTTGACCTCTGTGGCCACTTCATCGACTGTACTCGATTCCTTAGCCTCGACTGCAACTTCTGGTGCAGGCTTTGGCTCTGGGGCAGCGGCCTCAGCTGCGGGTGTGTCAACTTGAGCGGTGTCCGAACTGCTCTTCGAACTGCCATCCACCTCCATGGGCTCCGGGGTGGGTTCCTTGGCAGGTTCAGTTATCTTTTCCTCCGCAACTGCAACAGGTTCGGTTTTTTCCTCAGGTTTCTTGTCAACTGGTGCGGGTTCTGAAACAGCAGCCGGTGTGGTCTCGGCAGCCGGCTCCTCTTCGTCGACCTCCATGGCGGCGGGAGCAGGGTCTTCAACGGCTGGAGCAGCAGGAGTTTCTGAGGCGGCACCGTTTTCTGAAGTCTCTTTCGGTGGGTCTTCAGCCTTTGGCACCTCTTCGGCTGGCTTCTCGGTGTCATCTGTGCTTTGTTTGGCTTCAGCCACATGGTTTTGTTTCTCCTCTGCAACAGCAGGCAAGTCCCCTACAGCATCTGGTTGATCTGCGCTTTCAGCTGGCTTGGCTTCTGTTTTTGTCGACTCTTCAGCCTTCTTATCCGCCTCCTCGGCTTCCGCTTCAGGTTCAGCTTCAACTTCAGCTTCGACAACTTCATCCTCTTTGGCCGGCTTTTCCGCCTTCTTCACCTCCTTCTCCTTCTTGGCGGGGGTCTGAAAGGTTGTTTGTTTTTTAGTTTCACGTTGAAGTCATGGTTGAGCTGTTGTTGTTTACCTTTCCCTTGGATGGTGTCTGTACCTTTTCCGGCTCTGGCTCGGCTGGCTCCTCACCGCCCACGTCCAGCTTGCGTGCCCCACGTCCCTTTCCAGCTCCGCCGCTCGCCTTTGCTGCCGAAGCGGGCGATGTGCGTGCCTTCTTGCTGGGCGGCGGCGTCGCCGGCGTATCGCTGGCCCGAGTCGGTGTCCCGCGAGTACTCGATCGCGTGCGCCGTCCGCCCTCGAGCTCCAGACTACCTCCCATAGTCCGCACCAGCTCCTCGCTTTCACGCTGCGCCCGCTCAATAAACGAGCGGCGTTTGGGAGTCCGTTTCTGTAATGGGCAAAAAACGTGTTCGATGAGTACAAATGGCAAGGCATTGCAGATTTGGAAGATATCAGTTAATGACAGATATAAGCTTAATTTATAAAATATAAAGTAAAGCCAAAATTCCGTTTGTTTATGCTCACATCAATATGTTTTCTATGATTAAAAATATTACAGTACGCGCTCAATAAGTCAACTTTATAAACATCAATATAAATTGTTATATTATGTATAATTTTTATTTTTAATTGTGTTAAATTAATTAATTATGAATTTTATGTTATTAACAAAATAATATCCTATTTTGAATGTAAAGATCAACTACTGTAAATCTAAGGGCAAATGTTCTCAAGTGACACCACTGTATGAACACACACACACAGATTGCCCATTCAACCGGCTAAAGCCAACCCAAATGGTTCAAATAATGGCCCCCAGTGAGCCTTTACTAATTACCGCCGATCAGAAAGGGTGGGGAGTTAAAGCCTAACCTAATCGAAAACCTAAAAATCGGCGGCTAAAGAATTAAAACCGAATCTGGAGCGCAACGTATCGCATACATACACAACGAAACGCCAGGCAGCGGATGCAAGTGTTTGTGATTCTCTCTATGTATGACAAAGTACAGCAAACAACAAAAAGTCGAAAAGGGAACAAGCAAAAATAAAAACAAACGAGACGCGGCAGCGGCAAAACGTGAGCGCAAAAGAAAAACGCCGATTGCCGCTCTCCCTGTCTCTTTCTCTCTGCCAGCACCGACCTCTTCTTCTTGCCCTCTTCAGCGAGTAGCAGCGACCACACGTATACACACACGAGCACACACCAAGGAAAAAGCGCGCGCACACGAGGGTAGGCAAAAAGTAACGTTGAAAAAAGAAAAGAAACGTAAATAGAAAATGGACAATGAAGCGAAATCGGAAATGCACAAAAATTCACACACACACACCCACAGAGTTCTTTTGGAAAAACACCGTAGATAATTCGGGCGAAGCCTGCCCTGGTGTGTGTTATCGCTACGCCGCGCTAATTGTCCCCAAATACATACACATGTATGTGCCGCGGCGGCGGCATTACTTACGGGTGTTTTCTTGTCTTGCTCCTCCTCCACGCTGGTGTCCAGCACCGACTCCGGCTTTTGGGCCACAGTTGCCTCCGACATATTCAGTTTTTTAATAGTCGCTGCTATTTCGCAATATCTAAATTCGAAACTCTTCGAAACGCTGGCTCGCACACAATTACAGGTAACTCGACACACACGCCACGCTGGGCATACCGTGAACGCGCAACTTTTACAAATGCCGTTTGCGAGCAGTGGCCACGATTTGGACGCCTGCTCTTAATCACCAGTGCTGCGGGATGCTTTCAGCCAGATAATGCGGGTGTTTTTCCTCCTTAAAACGTTCGCTTTTCCACTTTTTTCTGCGTTTTTTAAAGCCGCGCTGGTAAACGTAACTAAAATGCTTCTCTTTAGATGCAGGGAAAAACCTATAAAATACCAAATAAAAATCAACGCAGGCTGGCCACACTGGACGGGAGCAACAAAACGTAACGTAGAGCAGGGCTGCACAAAGTTACGTAACGTAACCGGGTTAGCTATCGGTACGGTCACACCACGCAGCTTTTTGAGAGAGTTCAGAGAGCCGCTCTCATTCTGGGGAATTCCATAGACAAAATTCTGTTAGCCTCTCATTTTAACAGAAAATTCTGTTAACGAGCTAAATTCTGTGATCGAGAGCATTTCTATGTTAACAAACTTACATTTTGAAATTCAGAGTGACCAAGGAAAAAATATCAAAAAATATCACATAAAAATATAGCAACTTCGATATTTGGGCAAAAAAATTTCGTGATATAAAATTGATTTGATATTTTGATATAAACAACCCTACTCACCACGCGGCGAGAGAATTCAGTTCAAAACACCTACGAAATGGTCTCCCAGGAGCAAATCCAAGCCATCGGCGGAGTCCTGAACAACAGGGATCGCCCCCTGAAGGAGCGGTTCCGGGCTCTTTTCACGCTAAAGAACATCGGCGGTGGAACGGCCATCGAGGCAATCAGCAAAGCCTTCGACGATGATTCAGCGCTGCTCAAACACGAGCTTGCCTACTGTTTGGGCCAGATGCAGGACGCCCAGGCACTGGACATACTTACCAAGGTGTTGAAGGACACCGCCCAGGAACCGATGGTGCGCCACGAGGCGGCGGAGGCCATGGGAGCCATCGGTCACCCCGATGTTCTGCCCATTCTGGAGGAGTACAAGCTGGATCCGGTGGTGGAGGTGGCAGAGACATGCGCCATAGCTCTGGACCGCGTCCGCTGGCTACAGAGCGGCCAGAAGGTGGACGACAACAATCCCTACGCCTCGGTGGATCCATCGCCCCCGGCAGCGGGAGCTAAGAGCGTGGCGGAACTCAAGAGCATCTATCTGGATGCCAAGCAGAGTCTGTTCGATCGTTATAGAGCCATGTTCAGCCTCCGGAACCTGCGCACCGAGGAAAGTGTGCTGGCCATTGCCGAGGGACTCAAGGACTCGTCCGCCCTTTTCCGTCACGAGGTGGCCTTTGTTTTGGGCCAACTACAGGAGCCCTGCAGCATCCCATACCTGCAGGAGAACCTCGAGGATCGTCTGGAGAACGAGATGGTGCGCCATGAGTGTGCCGAGGCGCTGGGCGCCATTGCCACCGAGGACTGCATACAGATCCTGAACCGTTATGCAGAGGACGACAAGCGCGTGGTCAAGGAGAGCTGCGTCATCGCCTTGGACATGTGCGAGTACGAGAACAGCCCGGAGTTCCAGTACGCTGACGGCCTGACGAAGCTGGACGGCACCAAGTAGCGTAATTTGCGTATTATTTGCATCTTCTCCAGACTGTATATACTATTTGTTAATTTGTACTGTTTATCACACGGATTTAATCTAATCGGAATTATAAAACCAAATCGGAACGTGACTTTTTGTACGTTTACATTTTTAATTTAAGGCGGGATGAATCATTTTGGGAGTTTTCAAAATAAAGATGCTTTCTTAGGGAAGCGTAGATATCATTTTAAACAAGATTTATCTTGGTTAAAAAGATTTGCCTTATGATGCTGAATAAACACACACACATATATGATTTATAGGATCGAAAATGACTCCACTTAATTAAATGGATTTTTTCATATGCCTATGACAATTTAAAAAAGAAATCAAAGTTTAAATTTCAGATAATCAAACCGGAAACGTAAAGAAAATATACAAATATAAACTCACTACATGTGCCCATTGGTTGTAATTTTATTAATTTGTAAACTATAGAGAGATCTTAATAAATACACAAAACAGTACTACAGAAATAAAAGACTTACTAGTAAGGATACAATATTTAGTTTAGTCATGCTGATTTTGTATATATAAATTCAAGTTGTGTAAGTTATCGTCTTTTGCAAGCTTAGCCCGCTCGTTAATTATTCACAATTTACGAGAAACTACGAGGAAACATGAGACAATTGTAACAGCAAGCGAGCAAGGATAGATTTAAAGAGATTACGATTACAGGCAATTTAACTGTCTATATGCGTTCGAAACGGACTAGAGTTCTCATGACACATCAAATAAAAAGGATATAAATGCCCGGTAAAAAAGGATTCGGGTTTGGGTATAAATAGTTACTAAGTTCCCTTAAAAGTAGATTTATTGGCGTCTCTGGCGGTTCTTCCGCGAGTTGGAACCGTTGCTCTGCTGCTGTCGCTGGGAATGCTGCAATTTCGGGGTAACATAATCACAGGGAGGGTCGGCGCGTCGCAATACCTCGGCATAGGACAGATCGAGCTTCTTGAGTTTATGTAGATCCTGGGACACGGTATTGTGGCCACGCGAAGTTCGAGGCGTATTCATGTTTTGGTTGTAAATCACCATGGGGGAGCCATTCCAGTTGCCCGAGAATGCCGACGACGACGAGGAGGGAGCATTGCCTCTGCGGCTAAAGCCGCGTCCAAAGTCTCTGTTCAGTGGAGCCGAGACACTGCCCTGCCCCATGTGGTGCTGGTGCTGGTGCTGCTGCCTGATGGCCAGAGGACTGTTCCGGTTCAGATTATCACGGGAGTCAATCAAGTCGACGCGGTCGCGGGATGAGCTCTGGTTGCGGTGCTTCCGTCGATTCTTTTTCTTGATGCCAACTGCTATGGTTATGTACTCGAGGGGCTCCCGTTTTAGAGGCGTCAGCACACGGCCATTCTCCTCAATGGGCTTCATAGTGGAGGGTTCACAGACCGAGCCCTGCTTGGAGGCGTTGTTCAAAGAGCTCGAGACGGATAGTATGTGCTTTTTGGCCGTCTTCCGTTCCAGCTTCGTCACGCACTCGGATATGGCTATGGACTGGCTGGACATGATCGAGGAGACCACGCTCTGGGTGTCGTCCTCGGGGGATTCCTCCTTCAGGGTGGGTATGGCCTGGGGAACTGGCATATCCGAAGCAGCTGTGTCACTTGCCTCGACTCCCTGCTTGTCCTCGCTCTCGTTGTTGTCGGCCGCCTTCTTCAGCACCCCAAAGATCTCCTTGAAGAGCTCCCGGTGCTCGGGACGGTTGCGGAAGTGAGATTCAATGGGACTGACATCGTCGTAGATACTGAACTTGCAGTCGTTGCCATTGCTGATTGAGCAAAGGAAGGAGCTGGGCCGCTCCTCGGTCTGTGTGCACTTGTTACCCGTTCCGTCAGAGAAGCCCGACGAGGAAGTCTCCGCCTCCGAGAACTCAATGGGCGCATTGTTGAGCGTCACCACAGATTCCTTTGAGCTGTTGACAATGGTCTCCTCTTTCTGCTGCAGCATTGGGGGAGCAGCAATCAAGTCACTTGTCTTTTTGGCATCGGCTAGATTTTTCGAGGCAATGGAAGTCCGCTGCACCTCCAGCAGAGCCTCGTATTTCTCGACTAGATCCCGATACGGATTTGAGCTTTCAATGGCGTTCAGTTGCGGATCGTCGCCGGGCTTCCGGAAGCGATCTTCAATGGCACTGTGACTGAACTTGGAGGTGCTTTCGCTGAGCATGCTCCGCTCGTCGTCCTCGTAGATCTCCTCCGTGGGGGCCACGGATGACTGCTCGTCCAGATTGTGGATGCTTTCGTTGATGTCCCGCAGGCAGCGACTGCACATCTGGCCCTGACGCACGTCGTCCAGCAGGGAGAGCTCCTCGTGCATGGACATCATTTCCTGGTTGGCACTATTGTCGGCCAGGCGGCCCTGCAGGCACTGGTTCTCCTGGATGATGGACACCAGCTGCTCCTCCAGTTCGGCGCAACGCTGCTGCTCGGTGAGGAAGTCCCGCTTAATGGTCTCCATTTCGCCCAGCAGCCTGACCAGCTCCTCGCTGTCCTCGCTCTTAATGGAGCTCTTTTCGGCCAGACTCAGGGCCAGGTTGGCATTGCACAGCGAGAGGTTCTCGGGACTAGCCAGGGCTATGGCCTGGAGTTGGGGAAAACCCAATTCCTTCTCGCTGGTTATGGGTGAATTGGTGTTGAAGCAGACCGGTGACTCGGCGGCGGCCTTCATATTCTGCCGTTCTTGCTGATAACGATCGACCTTTCGCCGTTCTGTGCTCAGAGATTGCCGGGCATCGCTCAGCTGCTGGGTGAGCTCCTCGCAGCGGGCCTCCAGGCCCTCGGCATTGGCTGTGAGCAGCTTGATCTGCTTCTTGTCGCGACTCTTCTCCACATTCAGCCGCTGGTTGGCCCGCTCCAGGTCCTGAATGCCCACCTCAAGCTGCTCATAGACTTTGAGCCGGGAGTCGTTCACCTCGGTCATTGCATTGATGTGCTTCCGCAGGTGCACAATCTCGCGCTCCTGCTCGTCCGCCTTGAACTTGTACTCCTTGATCTGCCCCTCCAGCTCCTTGTTCCGCTCCAGCAGGGTTTTTCCCAGCTCTGCGGCCAGTTGCAGATCGTCCAGCATAAAGGCATCGCTTTCACAATCCTCCATCTTGGGGCTGCTAAAGTTTTTTTGGGGAGTAGAGGGAGCAGAGATTATTTTAGTGATTGATTTTCCACTTTTTCTCGGTTTGACTGATGAGCTTTTGCAGGAAACTTACTTTTTTCAAGTCGAACAATTGCAAAAACACAAACGCACACAGCTTCATCCCCAAAAACAAAAAGAATGGGGGTTAAATCGAAAAAAGTCCTAAATTACGACTCGGCGGCACGGTCTTACTGCGCAGAAGCACAAGCTGGCGCAGTGACCCCCAACTTTTTGAATTTTTAATTCAGATTAATAATCAATTAAAGTTCAAGAGGGACAAACAGAAGCCCCAGATTTTGCAACTGCTCAAGCAAATTAATGCCATGACCCAGGTAAATGACTTCCGGGTGAAAGTCGACAAGCAGCTGGGGGTGAGGATTTAGTACCTGAAGCAGCAAAAAGGAACGTTCTCTTCTCGATCGTGTTTAAAAAATTAAATAATTTAAATTAACAAAATAACATTTAAAGAACAAACTTAGAACTAATAACGTTAAGTTTATAAGAAAAACGCTCTGTATTTTAACACGAACCACTTTCAAACCAAAATGTAATGCCTAATTTTATTTTTGAATACCTTGTCGGCAAAAGTAAATTAATTCGTCTTCAACTACGCTTTCAGTTTGAAATGTATAAAGATTTACTGAATATTTTGACTTGACAATAAAGGCATTCAAGGTATGATTTATTTAAATTTTAAAATAATTTATACATAATTTTGTTTATAAACTTTGACAAAATTCTCATTAGGACCCACCAAAACTTGTTAGTAAT
>JAEIII010045139.1:0-13576 GCA_018905755.1 Drosophila ohnishii | reverse complement strand
GGAAAAAATATCAAAAAATATCAAATAAAAATATCGCGACTTCGATATTTGGGCAAAAAACCCTAAAAAATAAATAATTAGAACATTCGAACAGTAGGGCAACACTGGCTCCCGTTTTTTTTTGTTGTAAACTATTTGCTGTGTGTGTGTTTTCTGTTGTTGTTTATTATGCATCGGCTTGGAAATTGTTAATTAAATGCGCGCCACCCGCGCCCGGCATGTAATCAATCCAATCCATGAATATGGACGGCCAAAAGAACGCGGGGCGTGGAGATCGCAGCAGCAGCAGCACCCGCCCCCCTCTGCTGGCGACGCTGTCGCTGCTTCTGGTCCTTGCACTGACTTCGACGGCGACAGAGACTGGTGGAGCAGGCGACGGAGCAGCAGCAGCAGCAGCAGCGGGTCAGGTGCAGAACCCGGATGGCCAAGTTCCGGAAAGTGGAATCTCAGCGAGCCCAGCCGCCGGATGCCCGCGCAAGTGTAGCTGCAGGAACATCTCGGAGAACATACACAGCCTGCGTGTGCGCTGCGACGAGCAGCAGATAGCCAGCTGGCGGGAGCTGGAATTTGGCGAGGATGTCGCCAGTAGCATTGTGGGAATGTAAGTGTGCCCTCTCTCCCGGTTGAACCAAGTCAAGTCCATCAATCAAATCGTCGTCTTCGTCTTTATAGCAACGCCAGCAAGAACGCCATTGCGCACATAGGCGTCGAGGACTTTAGGAACTTTACGGAGCTGAAGCGCTTGGATCTCTCCTTCAATCTGCTAACCGAGCTGGACAGGGAGACCTTCGGCGACAGCCTGGCCCATGTGGAGAAGCTGAAGCTGGCGGGGAACGCCATCAGCCACATATACGAGGGCACCTTCGACCAGATGCCCAAGCTCAAGCAGCTGTAAGTTGTCCGCCATTGCCTTTGCCTTAGCCGAGTGAAGGTTCGCAGGTATCACGCTGCTCTCTTCCGTTTCCCTTTGCAGCGACCTGAGTGGAAATCCGCTTGCCTGCGACTGCGGCCTGATCTGGCTGATTGCCTGGTCGAGCGGCCGGGATGTGCGCCTACAGCCGCCGCCCAAGTGCGATTCACCGGTCAACTTTCGCGGGATGCCGCTGAAGAAGCTGCGCGTGGGCAAGGACTTCCACTGCGAGACGCTGCTGCAGCCACTGCTGGAGCTGATACCCAGCCAGAACCAGGTGGCTTTCGAGGGCGACGAGCTGCAGCTGAAGTGCTATGCGCCGCGGGTGGCCATCGGAGTGCCGAGGGAGAGCGAGGACCTGCCCACGCGGGCCTACGTCTTTTGGGGCTGGTCCGAGAAGATTCGGGCCAGGAACTCCACCGAGGACATTGTGTATCAGGATCCCAGCAAGGTGTTCGAGGACGTCAGCCTGGAGACGCGCCACTCCACGGACTCGGGCATCCTGCAGTCGATCCTGCGCATCGGCAGCCTGACGCAGAACCACACGGGTATGTGGGACTGCACGTTGCGCAGCCAGCAGGCGAACCTTTCGCAGGCCATCGTCCTGCATGTGGTGGCTAAGGGCACGCTGTACTGCGAGGCGCGGGTTGTGCACACCAACAAGGGCACCTACCACTGGCCGCGGACGATGCGCGGCGAAACGGTGCTGCAGGAGTGCGTGGAGGAGCCCAGCGATGCCGCCCAGTCCCGGCGGGCGTCCCACGAGTGCGGGCCGTCGGGGGAGTGGCTCAATCTGGACACCGAGAGCTGCGTGTATGTCAGCGAGACGACGCGCATTCTGGAGCAGTTCGCCAAGGTGAATCTCACGCTGACCAAGGGCCAGAATGCCCTGGAGATAGCCCGTCGCCTGCACAACTTTACGCAGGCGCAGACGCAGCTGAACCGCATCCGGGACCCCATGGACCTGGAGTACATTGCCCGCACGCTGGTCAAGTACCTGGACCAGCTGGAACAGCCGCAGCAGCAGCAGGAGATCAGCCACCTGCTGATGGACATCGTTTCGCAGCTGCTCAACCTTCCGTATCACCTCTTCAGCGCCGCCCAGTCGGAACAGGGCACGGGCCAGCGGCTGCTCCACGTGGTGGAATCCTCCGCCATGCGCCTGGCCCTGGCCAGCACCCAGGCGGAGCTGCTTCCGGCGGAATTGGTCCCGTGGCGGGGGTCCCTCGCCCAGCAGCGGAATCTCTTCGTCGAGTTCTTCAACATCAGCGTGGAGGCCTTCGTGAGCCTGTCCTGCGTCTGGCTAGAGCAGAGTCCGCGGGGCTTCCAGTGCAACAGCGCCAACGACACGATACCCATGTACGAGCACGGCGATGTTGACGCCGCCATCCAGCTGCCCTACAGCGTCCTCGGAAACAGCTCCCTGGGTCCCTCGGCCGCTTCGCGAAGCCTTCGCCTGCTCATCTCGCTGCACAGGAACGGAAAGCTCCTGCCCAACCTGAGGGACAGCCACAACGAGTCCCTGTCCTCGGCCGTGATCGGCGTGCTGGCCTACAGCAGCGAGGGAGAACCGCTGCACCTTCGGTCAGCTGGCGACCTGGACCCGGAGGAGGATGTGTACCAGCAGCGGGTTACGGTGATGCTCCGGGCGCATCCGTACCACAACCAGCTGAGTGCCCCGCAGCCGGCGTGGTGGGATGCGGAGGAGCAGCGCTGGGAGACGGGCGTGTGCCAGCAGCACTACCAGCACCGCACGCTCGTCATGTTCAGCTGCAGCCGAACGGGCTACTTCGGCCTGCTGCAGCGGAGCCGCTATCTCAACGATTTTCGCAGCGAGGAGGCGGGTGCCCGGTTCCGCCATCCGCCGGCGGCCGTCTATGCCGGATGTGGCCTGCTCTTTGCGTGCTGCGCCTTCAACGCGGTCACCTTCGCCGTCTTTGGCCGGGCCGTGAGGATCAACCGAGTGCAGCGCCATGCGCTGGTCAACACCTGGCTGGCCCTTGGAGCTCTAGCGCTCGCCTTCTCGCTGGGCATCTACCAGACGGCCAGCCAGCCGCAGTGCCGCCTGCTGGGCCTGTTGATGCACTACCTCGGCCTGTGTGTCCTGCTCTGGGTGTGCGTCAGCCTCAGTAGCATGTACAAGCGGTTGACCAAGACGACTACGACGACATCGGGCCAGGGACAGGGCCAGGAGATGGAGCCACAGCGGGAGAGGGAGCGGAAGCCCATTCTCGGCATTTACCTGGTCGGCTGGGGCATCGCCTTCCTCATCTGCGGCATCAGCAGCGCCGTGAACCTGGCCGAGTACGCCGCCTACGACTTCTGCTTCCTGCACAGCGCCACCACGCTGAACGCCCTCCTCGTGCCGGCCGTCATCCTCGTGATCTTCTGCGGCATCCTGGCGCTGTGTATCTACTACCAGCTGAGCCAGCAGGCGGTGAATGTGCTCCAGCTGCAGCAGAACCAGCACCAGCAGCACCATCATCGTCAGTACTCGGACAACAACACCCAGGCCACGGAGCACATCGATCTGGACTGGCTGGACGCGAATGGCAGTGCCACGACGGCGGCCATTGGCCACCCCGGCGGCCGCAAGGAGCACGACCACATGCAGGAGCAGTACAGCACGCTGAGCAATCCGCTGAGCAGCATAGTGGACGACTTCGAGCGTTCGAATCTCTCCCACTTACGCGGCCACTTCATCTTCCTGGTGCTGTACGCCGGCGCCTGGCTTTCGGCCGCCGGCTACGTCAGCAGTGGCCAGGACCTGTACGTGATCTCCTTCGCCGGCTGCTGCTCCTGCCTGGGCATCTTCCTGCTGATCTTCTACAACCTCAGCCGGAACGATGCCCGACAGGCCTGGTCGCAGGGCAGAGACGGCCGGAGCGGCGGCAGCTGCAGGCCCATTAAGCTGGTGACCTACAACAATGGCAGCCAGGCGAGGAGCAACCACCCCGGACCCGGCACCGCCATGATCAGCAACTCGATAGTGGCCTACAAGGCGAATCCCGGCGCCGGGAGTCTCTACGAGGCTAACAACTCGGCGGGCTCGCGCTCGAACAGTCAGTGCTCGCGGAGCATGCGCAGCCAGACACGCAGCCAGACGAGAAGCCAGCAGGAGCAGCTTCTGCAGGCCAACGGTGCGGGCGGCATGACCATCATCAACAACACCAGCGCCCACGGCGGCCAGCAGGGAACGCAGGGCGGAATCGCAACAGCAGCGCCTGCCACAGCATCCGGCTCGGGCAGCGTGGTGCCGCCGCACAGCCTGAACGCGCTGCTCCATGGCTCCAGCCACGACCTGATACCCTCGGCGGAGATCTTCTACAACCCCAACCAGATCAACGTGGCGCGCAAGTTCTTCAAGAAGCAGAAGCGCCTGGCCAAGCGCAACAACTTCGAGCTGCAGCGCCAGACGATGCCGCAGATGCAGCTCCAGATGCAGATGCAAATGCAGCTCCACAGCCAGCACAGCCTGAGTGACGCCAGCTCGGAGCAGCTGTACAGCAGGCACCACAACGCCATGACCCTGCTGGCCGGTGGGAGCAAGGTTAACAACACCAATCTCCACTACAAGAACCATGGATCGCCGACGGCGATGACGCCCAAGGAGAGCGGCGTCGGCGCCGAGTCGCTGCAGTTCAAGCGCTTTGTACCCGCCAGTGCCTCGTCGGCCACGAAGATCATGCAGGCGAACATCTACACCAACATCCCGGAGACGCTGACGCCGCAGCACGAGGTGATCAAACTGAGAGCGAATGGACGCACCAGGACGCCTTCGCTGCTCGACGAAACGCTGCACGAGCAGGATGACGACGACGAGGAGGAGGAGCAGGAACAGGCGGCAGCTGCAGCAGCAGCAGCCACGACCGAGGAGCCAGAGCAGGAGATGGAAGAGGAGGACGCCAGCTCCCTGGACGAGCACGCTCCACTGTATGCCAACACCTTGCCGCCGGCCAGCGGAATGAGCAGCCTGTTCCGCAGCCGAGGGTCAACGTCCACCCACCAGCAGCCCATCAGTTCCACGCCCGTGAAGCAGCCCAGCCTGGAGGCCATGAACAGCCTGGGCTTGCCGGAAGTCAGCCTCGAGGAGCCGTTGCTTCAGGTGCACGAGATATACGTGTCAAACTCGCTGCAGGTGACCACCAACAACAGCATCGAGCTGGACGACGACTTTCCCAGTGTCCTCATCCGCTTCAGCCAGCAGCAGCAGTCCAAGTCCCTGAACAACATCAGTGAAATGCTGGCAGGCGGCGCAGGCAGCGGAGAAGCCAGTGGCAAGTCGCTGGAACTGGACGGTGCGGGTGTCCCTGAGGAGTCCAGTCAGGAGGCCAGCACGCTGGAGGAGCAGCAGCTGCGGCAAGCCTACTCCTGTTCCAGCAACAATCTCTGCCCATTGAAGACCTCGACGCACCATCCATCGGCGATGGTGGAAACGGAAACGGAAACTGAGGACGACGGCCGCCTTCTGTCCGGCAGCCCCACCAACGAGAGCGATCTGAACTACCAGAACTCGGAGATTAGCATTCGTAGCCACGGCCTGTACGCTCCTCAAGCGGACAATGACCTCAACTTGACACTGACCGACGACTTTCGCTGCTACCAGTCCTCGAATGCCAGCGACGCCGACGTGGACGTCTTGAACGAGTTTGACGATGAGTTTGTGGCCGCCACGAGTGGCGACAGGGTCGCCGGGGATGCGGAGCAGGAGCATCACCACCATGAACACGACCAGGACACCTCCATCGATGAGCTGTACGAGGCCATCAAGTGCCGCAGTCCGCTGAGGAGCAAGCAGGACCAGGTCGCTGAGCGCTTGGAAAGGGAGCGAGAAAGAGAGAGGGAGCGCGAGAGAGACAGGGACAGGGAGAAAGAAACAAAGCTGCTGAGCAACTCTCACATCGAAAATCTCAACGAGACAATCGAGGACGACAGCAGCCAGAGCAGCGTGATCTCGTACATCGATCCCAGGGCCGCCAACGAGCCGCAGTGTCCCTTTCCCAGCTAGCTCATGCATACCTTAGATGTATATAGAACATATACAGCAGCAGATTGGTCCACGCCCAAAGTATTCCCCTACCCACCAACCGGAGACACGCCGATATATACACATATAGTATATATGTGGATTGCACACCTCTAGGTTCGCCCACTTAGAGCTCCCAGATAAACTGAACTGTAATTATAGTAAGGCCCCTCTATTTATTATGACTAGTATTATCCCATTGAGAGCTCGCCTAGCCGTCGCAGGATATTAACCACCGGAGACGCAGACGCAAAAGATAGAGAGCTGGTCACTAGGCTAGAATCGTTTTCCATTTCATCACAACGCATAAGCATAACGCATAGGAGTAGTTCCCCACCCACCCTACAAACCCTACTACCATGACCCCCCAGAGCACATTTGGATAAGTTTTTATTTTCGGAACAGCAAAATGCATTTAAATGTAGGATAAGTTTATAATTAGATATAAATAAATTAAATGTTCACATAAAGAAGTTGGTTTTTACTCTAATTTAATGAGGAGGGAGGTATAGTTATTTCTCAGCTATTATTACAATCTAAGTCTTACGTTCAAACGCCTACGTTCTTCACTACATATACCATACATATATCTTGAACCGCAGATGTGACAGGATTTGCATACGCCTTAAAGTTGGTCTGAGCATCTGCAGGCGATCTTTCTGTCTTGTTATAAAACCTTTGTAGGCAACCAAAAAAGGCTTTAAATAAAACGTCTTACTTCGGCGGGGCGAAGTTTGTATACTCTTGCAGTTGTCATTAACAACCGATCCAAAGCTAACTGGAAACACTTTACAGATATATATTCACATTCATATTTTAACAATATTTCAAATCGATAAATTTTATAAATAAATTTATATATATACATTTTTATAATTTCAATTATCAATATATATGCAGAACCAAAACATAGAAATATTAACTTAACTACATATACCACTGGAGATATTTACAGTTTTACAATTACGGTTTGACATTCACAGCATTAAATTTTTCTCTACCGAACTTTCCTATTATGATAAAGTCGACCGAATTCCACATATTCGAACATATGTATATACATATATAGTAGTGAGAAGTTTCAATCAGATAGCTTCTAGTTAATGTAGAAACGGACAGACGGACATGGCTAGATCGACTCGGCTGTTGATGCTGATCAAGAATATATGTATGTACATATATCCTTATAGGGTCGGAAATGTCTCCTTCACAGAAGCAAACTTCTGACTGAAATTATAATACGCTGCAAGGGTATAAAAAGAGATAAACAAATATAGTAAGAAATATAAAAGGACACACTTTACAATTATGAATATTATTTAGCCCTGATCTAACAGGAAGCAGACTCCAAAGATTTCAAACAAATTTATTTGCTCAAATTTGGTTTGTTTTTATTATAGTTTCATTAATTTGTTCAAAATTAACTCAAAGGTATTATGCATAATAAATGCATAACATTCATATTTTCAAAATAAGTTGGTATTCAATTAAAAAAGTTGCTTCATATAATTAATTAACAGGTTCAACTTTATAAATAAAAATTTTTTAAAGTAAGTAAAAAGTAAAATTTGCAATGTATTTGGTGGCATTAACTCAGAATTAATGCAGAATTCTCCATGGCACGAAGCAGCGTACTAGAAATCTCACTTTTTCCGAATAAGAAACGCATGCAAGGTCCCACCCGCCTTTTTGAACTCATCTCAAGCTGTTTGACCCCGCCTCAAAGTGCGAACCACTTAAACAAGAGCTTTAAAGTTTATAAAGAGATTACAAATGTTGCACTTTATTTCGATGACAGACACTGAACACACATTCAACAAGCTACTTGTAAAGTAGATACAGTTTCTAATAGCAATTCTTTGCCGTAATAATACAATAATATGATATCCGTTCAACGTCGTCAATGGAGTGTGTGAGTGGGCGATGGATGCATGAATGCTGCTGAACCGCGTCCGGGTGATGTGGTAGTGCACAATCCACCACCTTCACCGGGCCATAGCCATCGTTGGCTTGATTAGCTTCAAGGTTTAATCTTAAATTGGTAACAATAACAAGAAATTGGTGTGTAAACTATAATAGATAATACGATATTGCTGATGCCCGGACAGCAGGCAGCTGCCCCTGGGCTGTTGTGCGTGTTTCTCATGGCAAATGCTTCTCTCACTCCGATTTCGATTCCGAGTCAAGTTGCTGATTATCGCTGGCCGGAGATTCACAGGCTGCGTATGGACTTCCAGCGTCGCAGCAGCAGGCATGACGACGTCAGTCCACTGGAATATTGGCTAAATTCGCTAATGTTTATGTTGCGTGTTGGAATGTCGATTTTCTCTTTTAGAGTCTGCGAAGAAGAGCGATCAATTAGCATTTCGGCAGACTCAATTAGCCGGGGTGCTGCCCCCGCACTAACCTTGTAGGCTTCTGGAATTTCCGTCGGCGATCTGTGGACAATCGTCCCGTTGATGTACAGCATGTTGGCCGCGCTCTCCTCGGGCAGCGTCAGCTTCTGGTAGGTGAAGCTGGCCTCCCTTTCCATCCGCTTCACGATCTCCTGGCAGGTGGGGCTGCTGCTCACGCACAGCACGTCTGGTCCGGCCATTGTCACGTAGTATTTCAGGCGCTTCGCCCCGTTGACCTACAATAGCAGCGGAGGATTCACAAGTGACCTTAATTTCAACCAAGGGAAAACTTACTCGAATCGGCGTCACTGGATATTCGGGATAGGCCATGGCCACCGCCCGAGCGCCTTCCTCGTTGGTGTACCCCGAGATGCCAATGAAGAACTCTCGACCTGAAAGGACCGGCAGATTAACACATCGCCAGCGAAGGGGCTTCCAGCCTCGTCGTACCCGTGAAGAGCACATCCCCGCCATCGAGCTGGGCATGCGGATCTTCGATCTCGATGACGGGAATGTCCAGCTCCTTCTTCAGGATGATGGCCATGCTCTCCGCCTCACGTCGCCGTTTGGCGTTCTCCGATCGCCCGATCAAAGCCACGCCATTGCATATGACTGCGCTGTTCTCCACAAAGACGCCCTCCGGCAGTTGGTCGTCCGGCGGCAGCTCGATCACGTCCAGGCCTATGGTCCGCAGCAAAGTGCAGTACTGTTCGTGCTGCTGCTTGGCCAGTTGCACATCGAACTCTCCGTTCTCCAGCAGGGCGTCCGAGATTCTGCATAATGAGGAGTTCGAGGCGATTAACAGCCATACAATGGATTCATTAATGGATGTGAGGTGTCTCTAAATGAATTGTGTGTGGAATGAATGTATATTCATATGCATATATGTAGAAATACTCTGCTAAAATTTCTCATGTACATATTTGAGTGTAGATAACCCAAGAATGGTTTGTTAAGGAATCCTAAACTTTGAATTTGATTATTTTTTAATTTAATTTAATTCCAAGTGAAAATGTTTTGAGAAACTGGACATTTTCTTCAGATTTATTTGACATTTGTCGAGTCAGGAAACTTTACAGCGATAGTTAGCCTCAAGTGATTACCAATCCTGAACCTGGAATAACTAATACAATTAAAAATTGAAATGTAAACATTAGAAGCATTCTGCCTCACAATTGTTTGCATTAACCCAAAAACATTCATATTTATAAACAATAAATGCAAGATAAGATTTAAGGATAATTACAATAAGAAAAATGTCTAGGCGCTGTAGATGCATCCTGATCCTTCGCAGTCCCTCCAGTCCAGCTGCCCCACCCACACCCTGGCATGTGTACACCCACGAAGAATTGGCTGGGTGACCTAATTCCCTGCCACTGGGGGACATGACACTCCCTCCTCCGTTTGCCCACATGCGCGCCTAAATTCCGGAAGCTCCAGACTCCTCGCCTTCACTCACCTGGCCACAATCGCGTGCGTGTACTTGGGCGACATGACGATGACGGGCGGGTTGGCCACTGGCTGCTGTGGTTCCTCGGTAGCGGATGCAGATTTGAGATTTGGTTTGGGATTTAGATTTGGTTAGCCCAGTGTCCAGTGTGACCGGGCCAGAGAACTCAAAAATGCAGTTGGAATCTGGCCACACTGAGAGGTAGACAAATATTTTAAATTGTTTTGTCGTATTTAGCAATAATTAAACAATTAAAAACTATTATGAAATATGAATTTTTTAATTTAGTTACAGTCTAATTATATAATATAACGCTTGTTTTTAAATATTTTACAAAACGTGACCGTCACTGTCAGTGAACTGTCACGGCTGTGACTAGAAATACCGAGCGCTACATAGAGACAGGCCGGTGCGATAACGATAACTGCAACGATAGCCAATGCATACACATCGCCAATTTTGGCATTTTCTCGCACGTCGCACGTAAATTGTAAATTCCGGGCACTTTTCGCGCGCACAAACCGACGGCAGCTGTTAAATTGATGCTCGCAAGTGAGGAGCAGCAGTAGGCATGGACGAAGGTGAGTGTGCATCACGGCCGTGTGCCCAAGATCCGTTCATTCACGGTGGCGTCTCGCTTCCTCCCTCTCGCATTCTTGCGGACGCAGAGTATTCGGCGTCATCTTCGGCCGGCGGCGGCGGTGGCGGTGGCAAAAAAGCCGGCGTGGGCAAGCAGCACAACACGCTGCCCTTCTGGGGCAACGAGACCTCGATGAACCTGAATCCGCTGATCCTGGCCAACATCCAGAGCTCCAGTTACTTTAAAGGTATGTAGCAAACATCCAACGTGCTATTTCACAACTTGACCGCCTTTCGTTCTTGGGACGCTGCAGTTCACTTGTTCAAGCTGAAAACCTACCACGAGGTGGTCGACGAGATCTACTACCAGGTGAAGCACATGGAGCCGTGGGAGCGCGGATCCCGCAAGACCTCCGGCCAGACAGGCATGTGCGGCGGTGTGAGTGGTTTATGAAATGTAGCGCTAATCGTTGGCGATGCTCTGCGTGGCAATTGGGGGACAACGAAATATATTAATCTTGACTGCCTCTTCCAGGTGCGAGGCGTCGGTGCCGGCGGTATCGTGTCCACGGCGTACTGTTTGCTCTACAAGCTGTACACGCTCCGGCTGACCCGCAAGCAGATCAACGGACTGCTCAACCACACAGACTCGGCCTACATCCGGGCACTAGGTAGGTGTTGGTAAGTCGCATGAGTGCAGCCGTCACATGCCGTCGCTTGCTCCTGCTCCTTCAGCACACCACAGCCCCTCCCCTCATCCCACAAAACAAAAAGGAAATACAAAAAAGTGAACCAGGGTGGGTCGAAACAGACTGGATCAGAGTGGTGAAAAAGAATAGGCCTGTTCTGCAGGACGACTGCAATCTGGTAATCTGGTTTCCCATGAGACCAAGTTGCGTGGTGCAGTCTTTGTGTTACCGAGGCATCCTATTCACATCTGCCTGTTACTTGTAAGCCGAGAGGCTTTCTATTCCCATTTATAAATTCGAATAGTTCCCAGTCTAGCCCCCTTACCAAATACACCCGAAACACACACACACCCCCATGCCCACTTCATTTAATCATTAACCCCAAAAAAATGTGATGTCTTGATTCCGTTGCTTACCCTCAGGATTCATGTACTTGCGATACACGCAGCCGCCCGGTGACTTGTACGACTGGTACGAAGACTATCTGCAGGACGAGGAGGAGATCGACGTGAAGGCGGGCGGCGGCCAGGTGAGTCAACTGTATGAGCCACCAATCACACGTACCCAGCAGCCCCTTGTAAAACGAACGTTGGCCACTAACTGATACACTTGCAGGTCCTCACCATCGGCCAGATGGTGTACCAGTTTATGACTAAACTGGACTGGTTCTCAACGCTCTTTCCACGCATCCCTGTGCCTATCCAGAAGCAGATCGAGAAGAAGATTGAGCAATACTGCAGGGAGCAGGGCATCACCATCAACCAGCTAAGCTCTGGACGTTCAGCGACGGGCCCGGGTGCTGGCAGTGGCCCTGGAGCTGGAGATGGCCCGGACGGAGATTACCAGGAGTACGAAGTAGGAGGAGGGTCCTCTGATCGTGGAGGTGGTGGCGGACGTGGCGGAGGGCACGCCATGATGGGTTCTGGCTCAAGAGCCAGCGCCTACCCACCACCGATGAACTATCGCAACGATCATGACGATCGCGCCTACTACGCACCCGCGTCGGGATCCTCCTATGGCCGCGGGCGCGGTGGCTACGATGATTACCCACCGGCGCCGCCGCCGCCACAAATGCCATATGGCGGTGTCGGTGGCGTTGATCGAGAAAGGGGGAGAGAACGGGACAATGATTACGACCGCCATCGCAGCAAGCACAAGAAGAAGCACAAGCACAGACAACACTCGCGCAGCCGTAGCAGAAGCCGCAGTCGAAGTCGCCACCGTTCCGATAGGTACGATCACAAGCGAGACGGCGGTGGCCACGAGCGAAGCAGTAAAAGCCGCCACTACGACGACAGGGAGCGACGCCACCGGTGAAGGTTGTCGATCCTGCGTCCCGCCAACCAACGACTCCTGGCTACGCTGTGCTGCTTCTAACTGACATTGTTTCACCTTACCATTATACATTTTTTTTATTGTAACACTCTACTCTACACTTTTGAGGCCGCGGACGTGTGCCCCAGCCTCTTACTCAGGTTAAACACTTCCCGAGTCCACGACATGTTTCACAAATCTAGACACAATCACACACTCTGACACCCCGGCGCAAGCGGACAACAGCAAGGCTACAGTGGCTCATGGCTCATTGGAAGCAGAGTTACAACAATTTAACTTTAAAGCTGTTTAGCGTATAAACTAGATGAGATATAAAGAATATGTTAAAGCCGTTTTAAAAGTAGTGTTTTCTTTTCTACGGATCCTTGGTTTGGTTGCTTTTATAATTTCACATAAGATAACATTTAAAACTAAAAAGTACTGCGAGTGTTTGTTTTTCGCGACACAGTATCATTTAAGGCAATAACTTTTAGGGATCTCGTGGATTCCCAAAGAAATTTTTCATCGTGAATTATATTGATTGTGTTCAAAGTGCAGCATTTCAGGGCTAAACAACACCTATTGTTAAGTATACAGGAGGTAATGTCAAGGTCTGGGGCTGCATGGTGACTTCAGGCATACGAAACCTAGTCTGGATTAAAACGCCTATAACAAAGGTGATTTTACCTAGTTAACGAACATAAGACATGTGCTATATATATATACTCGTGAAGTTTTTGTTAATTTAGAGCTCTCTTTATATATATTTTAGAATTTGATTTGGAAAATATCAATAGAAATAAAAAGACACTAACATACCCAGAAAATTCAAGCAAAGTACACTTTAATAATGGGATAAAAAAAAAACAAAGAAAAAGTTATTTTTAGTATTACGTGATATTTACAAATATTTAAAAGCAATAGAACACCCTTATTTACGTATGTACATATTACAAACTCTTGGATTGCTTGCATAGTATATGCGCTGAACTAAACGGCTTTTTGAGTTTGTACCTCAGTTGTAAGCCTATGTATATTACGTTTTGTTTTTACACTTATTGTGAGATAAAATAGTTTCCAAGTTGTGTTTTATGGAAATAAAGTAACAAAATAATTGTTTATACATATTTAATTAATTAATTCTTTTTATTTTATATATAAACAAGAAAGGAAGCTAACTTCGGCACGCCGAAGTTTGTATACCCTTGCAGA
>JAEIII010045137.1:1391-44549 GCA_018905755.1 Drosophila ohnishii | reverse complement strand
AGTAGAAGTCAAAATATCAACAATTTATGTTTTTAAAAATTCATAACAAAGCCAAAAATGTAGTAAATTCGATTCGGAAAGCTTTTTTGTATTAGTTTACTTATGTATATTAGTTTACATAAAACCTAAAAATAGCGAATATCCCCTTAAAAAATAAGATAAGACAAGGAAATTATCTTCCTCTCCCTCATTGCAAACTCTTATCCTTCACAGTTATTTTCAGAATGGCCAACTCCAAACGAAAGCTGCCCACAAAAGCTAATTCTCCAGAGAACTCTACGGCGGCCAAGGATGTGCACAGTCAGGGCGACAAGTCCGCCACCGAGAAGGTTACTCCCGCAGCAAGGAATACCTCAATCCTTGGGAAATTCTTTCGCGAATGCCTCGGCCATGAGCTGAGCAATTTTACCAGCTTGTCCCAGTTTACCGCCTGGTTAAAGAGACCCGTGGATGGAGCCGCTTTGGGCATCTTCCGGATGCTCTACGGCGCTGCCATGCTGATCGACATAGCCGAGGAGCGTGGCGGCGGTCAGCTGGATGTGCGATTTGGCGAGCCCCATCACTGTCACTTTCCGCTCTTCAGTGGGATGCGGGCACTGCCATATCCGTGGATGGGCTGCCTCTACCTGTGCATGTGGCTGGGGGCCTGGGGGATCACGCTGGGCTTTCGATTCCGGTTGAGCTGTATAGCCTTCCTGGTGCCCTACTGGTACATCTTCCTGCTGGACAAGCCGACGTGGAACAACCACAGTTACCTCTTCGGGCTGACGGGTACCCTAATGCTGTTCACCCAGGCGGAGTCTTACTGGTCTGGAGAAAGGAAAATGGTCTATATCTTAGAGTTTTAATGTTATTTTAACCTCCAGCTCCCTGGACAGCTGGCTGCATCCGCGGCGGAGGAGTCGCTTTATTCCCTACTGGAACTACTTCCTCATCAAGTTCCAGTTCTTTGTGCTGTACTTGTACGCGGGGCTGAAGAAGTTCTCCCTGGAGTGGCTCTCGGGCTATGCCATGTCCAACCTCAGCCATCACTGGCTGTTTACACCGTTCCGTCAAATGCTGGACTCGGAAATGATCGACCTGCTGATTGTGCACTGGTTCACCGCTGTCTTTGATTTGTCCATTGCCTTTTTCATGACTGTGGAGAAGACGCGTCTGCTGGTCACTCCCTTTATGCTTAGTTTCCACCTAATGAACTCCCGGCTTTTTGTGATTGGTGAGTAAGTGTTCAAGGAGCAGGAATCCCATATAAACATTTGAAATCCTTCTTCAGGCATGTTTCCCTGGGTGTGCCTGGCCGAGGTGCCGCTCTTCTTCAGCCCCGACTGGCCAAGGAGGATATGTGGCGGCCCATCAAAGCCACCTCTACCCTGTAACCCCTCAACAGAGGCTAGCAAGCAGCCAGGGCCAGGAATCCTGGCCAGGCTGCGCACCTGCCTCATTCTGGGATACTGCTTTCTCCAGCTCTTCCTGCCTTATTCCCACTTCATCACCAAGGGCTACAACAACTGGACGAATGGTCTGTACGGCTACTCCTGGGACATGATGGTGCACTCGTACGATACCCTGCAGACCTCCATCCAGGTGGTTGACAATGAGAGCCGGCAGGTGCACAACCTCAACCCCTATGCCTTCACGGAGTACGATCGCTGGACCAAGTATGCCGACATGGCGGTGCAGTATGCCAAATGCATTGAGGAGAATCTACGAGTGGGTCAGCCGGCGGCTATTGGCAGCAACATCTCTGTCTACTTTGACATCTGGTGCTCCATGAATGGCCGCTTCCAGCAGCGCTCCTTTGATCCGCGTGTGGATCTCCTGCAGGCCAAGTGGTCGCCCTTTGAAAGCACCTCCTGGTCGCTGCCTTTGCTCACCGAACTGAATCACATGAGGCCCAAGCTAAAGACAATTGAGACTGAGGTGCTGGCCTGGAACAACTACTCCGATGTGATCTTTGTGGCCGATTTCCCTGGCCTAACACTCACCAACTTCATCTCGCCGGATTTGATTAATTGCACGCTGACCATCCTAGAGGGCAATGTGCGTTATAGGAACGAGAAGGATCCGGAGGAGTACTTCCTCACAGCTGGCAAAAGCATTGGTCTGGAGAGCAACATAACCCACCTGGTGACCACCATAGGCCAGCGGCCAGCTTCCTATTTGTTCACCTACACCAACAAGACCATGATGGAGCAGGGCATCACGATAGAGGACCCCGAGGCTTTGGCAGAGGATCGACCTGTGCTGCCGCTGTGGCAGGAGTTTCAGCAAAGGGTGAGCAACTACCAGCAGTTCCTGGGCCACATGGCCAACTGCCTCCTGTACTTGCTCTACGATGTGCCCATTCCGCTGGCCGTGAGGGAGAGAGATTGAGATGGAGATGGAAATGTCTTCGATATAGGTGATAGAACTGATAATAAATGTTCCATGTGGTACCACAGCATCCCCTTCGAGTTTCGCTTATCTACAACTGTATTTACAAACGCCACAATGGTACTTAAAGGGTTAAAGGAGTAAGGGTTTGGGTCGGGGACAGGTCAGGGACGAAAGAATGGGCTAGGATTAACATGGAAACAAACATACATATAAGAAGGTAGGAAACCAAGCCTACGCTGCACCAGCCACCGTCTCTTCCTTGGTCTCTTTGCTGGGATCAAACTGCTGCGTCTGTGTCTCCCAGAGGCGGGCATACAGGCCGTTTTGGGTGAGTAGCTGGGCATGAGTGCCTCGCTCGCCCACGCGTCCGTTCTCCAGAACCAGGATCTCGTCGGCATCCTTGACCGTTGAAAGGCGGTGGGCAATGCAAATGCTAGTGCGTCCCGAGGTGGCGCGGGTCAAAGCCTGCAGAATATTCTGTGGAAACAGGAAACGAAAAAGGTTTGTATTCCTCCAAACCCCTCAGTCCTCTAAAGAAGAATACTCACATGCTCTGTGATGGAGTCCAGACTGCTGGTAGCCTCGTCAAAGATCAGGATGGGCGTGTTCTTGAGTATGGCTCGGGCAATGGCCACGCGCTGCTTCTCGCCTCCAGAGAGCTTCAAGCCTCGCTCGCCCACCTGGGTGCCGTACTGAGCCGGCCAGGACATAATAGAGTCATGCAGATCGGCCATGCGGGCAGCATTTTCGACCTCAGCATGCGATTTGGTCAAGTTGCCATAGTGGATATTGTGCTCGATGGTATTGTGAAACAGCACCGAGTCCTGGGGCACCACAGCAATGGCCTTGCGCAGACTCTCCAGGTCCACAGCGCTGATGTCCTGCCCGCCAATCAGAACCTTGCCGGAGTTGGGCTCAAAAAACCGGAAGAGCAGACGGACCATTGAGGATTTCCCTGAGCCAGAGCCTCCGACAATAGCCACGTTCTTGCCAGCGGGAATCGTAAACGAGAGATCCCGGAAGATGGGCTTTCCCGGCTCATACTCAAAGCTCACATTGCGGAACTCAATCGAGGAGTTGCTGTTGTCCACAAACAAAGGCTGGGCATTGGCGGCCGTCTGGATGCGACTGTCCACGTTCATCAGCGTGAACATGGCCTGCATGTCCAGCAAAGCCTGTCGTACCTCGCGATACACACTGCCCAAAAATCCCAGAGGGATAGAAAGCTGGAAGAGCAGGCCATTCACCATGACCAGGTCGCCCACTGTCATGTTACCCTGCGCAATCTCCTTGGCGGCCAGCACCATAATCAAACTGAGAGCGCTGCTGAAGATGGCGTTTTGGCCAAAGTTGAGCAGCGCCAAGCTGGAGCTGGTCTTGAGGCTGGCCGTCTCGTACTTCTTCAGCACCTCGTTGTAGCAGCCCGCCTCGTACTTCTCGTTGTTGAAGTACTTCACCGTCTCGTAGTTGATCAGCGAGTCCACCGCCTTGTTGCCGGCCTCGTTCTCCGCTTGGTTCATATACACCCGGAACTGGGTCCTCCACTGGGTCACGCTCAGCGTGTACAAGGCGTAGATGCCCACGCAGCCCATGCTGACTCCGGCAAAAGCCAGGCCGCACTTAACGCCCAAAATGCTGGACACGAGCGCCAGCTCGAAGATGGTGGGCACAATGTTGAAGACCATGGCGGAGAGCACAAAGTTGATGCCCCTCGAGCCCCGGTCTATGGTCTTCGACAAGGCGCCGGTTTGCTTGTTCAGATGGAAGGCCAAATCCAGGTTGTGCAGGTGGAGGAACACATTGCTGGCAATCTTACGGATGGAGTGGTGAGCCACCTTGGCGAACACGGCATTGCGCAGCTCATTGAAGCCCGCGGCACTGGCTCGGGCAATGCCATCTAGAGGGAATTCATTTTTATATATTCTAGGTATTATTTAAGGCTTCATCTTACATCCCAGCAGCAGGGCAGTGGCCGCCGAGAGCACTGCATCTGGAGCCGTGTCCATGTTCAGGGTTGTCATGGTGTCTACTGCTCCTTTGAACATGAAGGGAACGCAGACAGTCAAGAGCTTAGAGCCAGCCAGCAGGCCCAGGGATATACCCACTCTACAAAATAGGGAATAGATATTAAATTCTCCAAAGATCTGTATCCATCACCCACCTTTTCCTCACTAGGGGATCCTCCTTGGGCCAAATATACGCCATCATGGCTCGCAGCATATCCTTGGAGGTGACCTCTGGTGCATCCAGCTTCCCTAGTCCCGAGCTGCCATCGCCACTGCCGCTGCCTATATGAACGTGACATAGTCGTAATTGTTGTCGTTGTGGGTGCTGCCGCTGTAGCGTTGCTGTTGTTGCTGGGGGGGCTCCACCTGCATTGAATCCACTTGGATGCAGCCAAATTCAGACAGGCGCTCAACACACAACAAGCGCACAAACAAACGAACAAACAACTTTTCGGGGGGTAAGGGAACTCAATTCAATTCGATTCTTTGGGGTTAGTCAATCGTAAAAAGCGTGAGAAGCAAATACTAAACAATAAATTGTATCGGTTTCAAGTGGGATAGTGGGTTAATTATGCCTAGGCCGACATGGGTTAGTCCTCTGGGAGCACTTGAAATTAGACGGGCACCTTACCTTTGGCTTTCTTGCCGAAGACGCCTCCTAGGAGCTTGCTGCCCGGCGTGGGGGTAAATGGAGTGATCTTCTTCCGCTTGCCATCGCTGCTGGCAGTTTGGTCATCAGCCTTGGCCAGGGAAGAGTACAGCTGGAAAGGGTAAACCATTTTGAGTGGAATGAAAACGGAATGGAGTATAAAGGCTTGGTGGGGATTTATTATCAAAACTGAACTCATTTGGTCTTAGAATATAGATTCATTTCATGTATAAAATATGTTTAAAAACAAAACTTAATTTCATTACATTTAATTCTTAACTAATTAAGAAGATTTTGTAAGCTCTCAATCATTAAATAATGATAAAGTACCAAATTATCCCTGAAGAAGTTATACTTCAGTTCTCTCCAAATCTAAACCCTTCGCAACTCCTCTTAGGTTCTACGGATCAAAATCGGGAAAATGCACAGCTTCAAATTCACACAGGTAACGGACACACTCTTGCAAATAAGATCTCGCAGTAGCACCGCTCTCAGTCAGCTCGGGTAATTTATCCAGTTCTCCCATAAATATTCGATACTCCTGCACCTTGTACCTGACAAGATACGCCAGTTCCGGCTGCACATCCTCGAATTGTTCCGCATCGCCAAAGGCTATCTGGTTAAGTATGTTCGGAAAGTAGGCCTGCTGCTTGAAGATCAGGTGCAGAACCACCCGTAAATTGTGGGAGCAGCCATCCCCCAGGTGGACAAACATCTGGTCAGACAGATTATGCTCCCGTATGAACTTGAAGATGTTGCGGTGGTAGGTCTGCGAGCACAGCTCCTTCCGGTGCTTGATCATGTACTCAATGTCCAGCAGGGAGAACTCAAAGTAGTCGTGGAGGTTACCCTTCAGCCAAAACCCGTACTCAGTCAGAAGCTTGAAGTTGGGCAGAGCACCGTAGCTGATGAAAAGCTGCTCGTAGGGTTTGGTCTCAGCCAAAGGCAGGGACTTCAAGGTGACCACATAATCCTTAGACTGTATCTCAGCGGTGGTCTGGACAGAGTCCGAGTGGTTGAAGAGGTCCAGGAAGGGAGCCAAGGCCAGGTTGGTGTCTCCACTGAGCAGGCCTTGGAAGTGGCTGCTCTGTTTCTTTAGAAAACGGGCACTGAGGTACACGCTGCGGGTGTTTACGGCAAAGTAAACCAACCGATAATCGCCCAGGGTCCAAATATCCTGGCAGTAGCTTTGCCCACAACACTGGCAGCACAAGGAACCCACCAGACTCTTGATTATTCCGTAATAATCCTTTATTTGCCGGTTCTGGGCCACAGTTCGCTCCAGGAGCGCCTCGGGCAGGCACTGTAGCTCGGGTATGGAGCAGAAGTAGGGCGTCGAGTAGCTCTTAGGTAGTGTTTCCAGGTAGGCGGCGTATTTCGAGCTATTTGAACACTCCTGCAGGTGTTTCTGGTACATAAGATAGCAGGCTATCAAGGCCTGAAAGGAGATCCTGGCATCCTTGTCGAAGAGCTCCTTGTTAAAGAGTTCTTTAAAAGCATCGTCGGATTCCAGGGTAGCTACACTTATTAGGCAGTCCACGGGCAGGCGTATTAGCTCATCCTCTGGAGCAAATGTGGCCCGCTTGGAGCACAGTCCTCTGCCCGTCTGGAGAAAGTTGCTAGCTGAAAGGTGTGTGGAGTTCTGCCAACCCTGCGAGTGGAGGTCCAAGTAGAGAGCCTGCAAGGAGCTAGAGTCCTTGGTGTTCCTTTGCCTGCGACGACGCTGAGTGCGACCCATTGTGCCTGATCCCTGAACTGGCTGCGTGTGTGCTGTTTTGGCTGTCTCTAGTTCTTCGGTCTACGCTTGCTGCAAGTAAAGAAGCAAGGGTTTTGGTGGTGCATTAATTCGGATTTAAGCTTGGAAATTGGGCCAAAACAACACACACGCAGAAGCTGACGCTGCCTGACCATCAATTATTAAACCGCCAATTCATCCGGCATTTACGCGTAATTACGAAATCGCAATCTAGTCTAGATAAGTGACTCTGCGCTCGACGCGTGGCCTTGAAAACGGGTAGGAAAACTACTCACCACTCTCGCCTGCACGTGGGCTCCCTTAGCAGCGGTGTAGCATTTCAGGCGGCCGTACTGGACGGGTAGATGGAGGCTGCACTGTTTGGTCAGGTGAAGGAGTCCGGCCATTACTCAATTTGGCCAACGAAATCAAAATAAAAGTCCCTCTTCTTTCGTCCCTTCTTCCCGTGTTTTTGTGACGGATTCTTTTGCTACGCCGCCAGCTGTTTCGTGTTTGTGTGTGTGTGCGACAGTGTTGCCATACATTTTTAGTGAAAGAAAAAAGCTAATGTTTGGAGAAAGATTAAACAAAGCTGAAAAAATATATTAATTTAATTAAATGTAATGTAATAACAAAAAACAAAATTAAATACATAAAACAAATGAGAACCACAAGGAATAAACAAAACAGGTCTAAAAGAAAATAAAATAAAAATTCTAATTGAAAATCCAGATTTGACGGGGAATATTGGCAACACTGACTCCTCGGTGTGTTTCTAGTATGACCGTTTGGTATAAACTCGAATATTCTAGTATTTTCCTTTAAAAGGTGATAAAACAATAACGAGGATGTCGCTCTTTGGCCTGATTATCTCAGGACGCCTGCCGCAATCGGATTTCGTGGCCGTGGACCCCTCCAAGCTGCTGATCAATGTCCCAGACATCGACACAGTCAACTACCTGGTAGTGTTCCTCACCGGCGTCTCCCCACTGCCCATCGGCACTGCTGCCGCCATATACTTCAGCTGGCCGGACGCGAATGCGGCGCCCACATGGCAGTATCTGGGTCACATCAACAACAACAAGCCCTCCGCCATCTTCAAGATTGCCCAGCTGAAGAAGAGCCACGAGCTGGAGGCCCAAGCCCATGGGATGGTTTTTGGCAGCCAGGAGATCTCGCACATAGCCCAGATCGGAGTCTCCCTCGAGCCGGAGCTGACGGTGGCGCAACAGACGCCGGCGGTGGTGAGTTCTTGAGAGGATTAGCAAAGCAGAAGGCAGAACTTGGTCAATATTAACCAACATTTCTGTTTTTACAGTCCAGTGCCAACGACAACAAGCAATTTGGCCAGCGGATGCTAGAGAACTTCTTCAACTACGCCTCCAGCTTTGGTGTGTCCGCCAGAGACATACCGCCCAGCACGACCGAAACCTTTGTGCCCTTTGCCGTTGTCCAGAATTGGTATACGAACTTCCAGCGGCGCATGGAACAAAATCCAAACTTTTGGAAGTATTGAGTGCACTGGGAGTGGCAGGAGGCTGGTACTGCCTTCTCCTCCAAGAATCGTTTATATTAAGAGTAAATTTTTATATATATGTTCATTTCTTATATACTTTTATTTTCTTTTTTATTTGTGGGAGCATTCGAACGAATCAACGCGAAGGAAGGTTTTATGCTGTACCTTGATTCCTCTGGCGTAGGTTTGGGCCAGGGCAGGAGCAGAAGCAGGAACAGATTGCGGAGGTCCCTCCATTGGAAGCAGCCAATTGTTTTCAAGTTGGCTCATAAACCGGACGCTCCTTGCTTATAAATTGAGTCTTACCAGGAGGCTTTTCACCACCTTTAGGCTTCACCGGCGGCTCTGGAATTCGGCCTTTGCCTTCGCTTGCTCCTTCTTGATAATACACTCGATGCACGTCCTATTCTCCTGGGTTAGCTGGCTAAAGATGCTAGCCATTAAGGCCTTGTAAACCTTGTTGCCAGTCCTTAGCGAGGAGCTGGGAGCACCTCTATAGTAAGACACTCATCATCTGTTAAAAGAGAAAAAAAGGAATTGAAACACAGATTAGACACCCATTATCTGCGCGCGACATATACCCATCACCCAGATATCAGGCAACGGCGCTGGCATGGTCTTTGGTCTATTTAAACAATAGCATTGGCGACACGAACTGATTTTTATCCGTTCTCTCTCCCGCCTATCGCTCTTGCGTTTTTTTTCGGCCTGCAAAAAAGCAATTTGGCAAGCTGACATATTTATTCAGTCTATATAGTGGCAGGTATAGTATATATATCTATAGATATAGACCGTCTACACGAGGGCTCCGCTCCTCTGTCTCTGTCTGCGTGGCATCCGAAACACGCGCAACCTCTCCTGACCATGTCGCGGTTTCTATTGTTCTTACACGATCTATGAACAATTGATATTCCCTGCAGATAATCAAAGGGGGTTTCTCGGGGTATTTATTTAGGCTTTAATAGATTCGTAATGGTTTTAATGAATATTGTATTTGGCGGAAAAGATTCCCCTTTTTAAAAATATTCCATGAATTCTGGGATTTTGGGATCTACGTATAAGTATCATTCTACAAAATCGTGGCTAGCTTATTTTATTGTCAAGCAATATCTATAAATACTGGCAAGCCTTGCCGCTCATAATGAAAAGTATTTTAATTAATAAATCGTTTTTCGTTGGCCAAACATCATCTATAAAGTTAAAAGGATTTTGATTACTTTTCGAATATACCTCTCATAATTTATTAAGTTAAGAAATTTTACAGGGCATCCCTGCTTCGTTTTGAAATCCTCCCCAGACACTACATAATTCACTTGCAATTACATAGATTGCTGACTGATCAATGATCGGATGCTGTGCCTGTGCCAGCGAGGCGCAGCCCCCAGGGAGCTGGTGCTAGTGATGGCTCTGCCCGATTTGCCGACAGATTGCGCCAGTTTCGCTTGCAACGTGTTGAGTGCAACATAGCCGAAGCGTAGGCTGCGAATCGGTTGAAAATTGGCGACCGCGACCACTAAGATAGGTCAACAGGAGAGCACTGCCCACAACATGACGGAGACGCAGCCAGAGAGGGGGACGGGCGAGGAGCAGCGGACCCAGCAGACGCAATCAATGTCGCAGGCAGCAGCTAATAATACTAATAATTCGCAGCGCCACGTAAATCAAGAGCCTGAGTCAGCCGTGTTTTGCTTGGCGTCCACGCCGGAAGTGCTCGGTACGGCAGGGCAATTTCCGGTTGGCCGAGGGATCACCTGGGGAGGCAGCCAACCCATGAATCACCAACACTCGCCGGTGCAGCGTGAACATGAAAGCAGAAACTCTCAAATACATCTACTACAAGCGGGCAAATTCCCTCTACTTCAAGTTTTAAGGGAAAATCAAGGTTTTCCGGCGAGCAAATTTCCTTTACTTCAAGATTGGAGGGAAAATCAAGGATTTCCCTTAAATTCAATAGAAAATCCAAGTTTTCCCTTGAGTCTAGTGAAGGTATACACCACCACCAACCGAGTGCCATTAAAAGCAGCAACGCCACATCAAGTATACGCCCCATGTGGCACACCAAGCTTCCCCTCACATCAAGTATACGCCCCTTTGCACCTTGGATTTCCCTATATGATACAGCTAGGAAACCGCAGGAATTCCGGTGATGCAGTCCCGCACATTAGCATCACAATGACCAGGCGCAACCCAGCGCTGGCCAGCTCACCACCCATGGCGATGGCTACCCAGGAATTTCCCATAATTAAAAAGCAATTTGTTAGCTTTCCCAATTATCGAACGGTGGCGAATGAAGATGGGCCAAAGACGACGCCCGCAACAACAACTGTGACGCAGCGGGGAACCGCCAGAGACACCGAAATAGACGGAGGAGGAGGCGGTGTACATAAGGTGTTTGATAATGAACCCGAGGCCGAGAGGAGGGCACCGACGACGGCGGCAGCATTAAACTTGAACGTGGTGGAGGCGGTGGCGAAGGAAATCGAGCATCAACAGGCGGAAAATCTTAATGACGCCTTCGGCCAGCGACACGACCACAAAGGCAGAGTCAGCGACGACGCCATGGATGTGGATGTGGCCAAAAATAAACGCGAAATATGCGAGCAAAGCAAATTAGAGAAGGCCGAAGATCATAATGAGCTAAATATGACTGAGAACTTGGCGGATCAAGAGCAGCAGAAGCAGCAGCGGCGGCAGAGGCAGTCAATATGCTTGGCCAGGGAGCAGACAATAGATGGGGATGGGTATGGGTATGGGAATGGCAACCACCAGTGGCAGCTATCCGGCGATCTCTCAGCCTCAGACGCGCGCGAATCGTCGCCAGAGCAAGTGGACGTGAATAATCTCGGTCGGCAGCAACTGACCCGCGAGCGGAATCGGACTCAGAATCGCTATCGGAATCCGTGTCCAAATATAGAATTACTGAAGAGTTCCGTGCGCGCCTTTCTCGCGGACAGCTCTCCGATCGACTGGGATTGGGACTGCGACTGGGAGCTGCTTGAACTTTTGACCAACGCCATCGAGCTGCTCTGCGCCGCGCCTGCGGACACGGGTAACCTTTGGAGCGAGGAGGCGGTCCAGGCCGGAGCGGACATGACCGTCAGCAAGGTCAGCGAGGAGCGGGAGACAGAAACCGTCGACGTTTATCCCGCCGCCGTTGAGCAACTCGATCAGCCCCTAGACTTGGAGTCGGAGCTGGACAACAACAACAATAATAGCAGCAGCAGCAGCATCCCCGCCGCCATCACAGAGCCCGTAGATATGAAGTATTCAACGAGTACTGCCAGTAGAATACCCAGGACAGAGCTTCCCCACGCTGTAATCCAACCAAGCAGCAGGTCAAGCGCCACGAGTCGTATCCGCGATGTGGCAGATGTGCAGGCCTCCACCACTCGGACCACAACGACTCCCCTGCTGGGCGAACTCAAGCGCAGCTCCACCGAAGCCTCCTCCATCGACACGGACTCAGTGCTGCCGGAGAGGACGCGTCTCCGGCGACAGCGACGCATGCGCTCGCAGGATTCCGTAGAGGAGAAGCCCGAGGATGTGATCGAACGCATAAACAAGCTGAAGGCCCGAATTTCCGGCGCCCTCAGCGAGGTGAAGGGCGTGCTTAAGCAGTACAGCACTGAGAGCGAGGCGGAGGCTGGTCCTCAGGAGCTGCCCAAGCCATCAACGAAGCCATCACTAGCTGCTGCGGAGCCAGCTCCAGTGGCCTTTCGCTTTGTGACAAAAGTACGGCGACGCAGCTACTTCGATGAGGCCGAAGAGGAGAAGGAGCAGGCTCAGGCAGCGGGAGAGCAGGCCAACACCGCCAAGGATAATGAAAATCAGGTTAATAAGGGCCACCTTTCTGTGCCACAAAGGGAAACCAAAGTTAAGAGAGAACAGACGCCCTTTGCCTTTCCTGATAAAAAGGAAGCAAGTCCTAATCTGGAAACTAAAGAAAAACAGAGTCAGAATGAAAGACAAAAATATTTAAATGCTACGTCTGAGGAAGTTGGGGGATCCAAAATGCATCAGGAGTCCGAGACTACCGTCGACGGTCAAGTAAAGTCAAAAGAAATCAAAGAGGTTAGCAAAGAACCTAATGAATCATCACAGAAAATTAAAGAAGAAATAGGAAAAGATGTCACATCTAAATGTAATCTGAAGGAGGAGCTACCAAAGGTTAATGGTGAGCTACCCAGGACAGATCTGGATACGAACAAACTTCCAGAGAAAAGCAAAAGCCAGACCAAGATTGAGTTCCTGGCCAAGGTGCAAAGCGAGCTCAAGTCCAAGTCTGTGAGGGAAGCAAGTCGCAGAGAAGCATCACCCAAAGAAACTATCACCAAGGAACGAACTCCAGAGGCTACAATTGTCAAAGATGAAGGAGTCAAGGAACTGGCACCCAAGGAAGTAAAACCCAGGGAAGCATCGCCAAAGGAAGCAAAGTCAAAGGAAACGGCATCTAAGGAAGCAGAAAGTCCAAAGGAGGCAGAATTAAAGGATGTTGTGTCCAAGAAATTAACTACAAAGGAAGCATCACCCAAGGAAAAGTCTCCAAAGGAAAACACCCCCAAGGAAGCCACTTCCCATAAACCCGCAAAAATTAAACCCGAAGTAGTAGTCACCCCCGCCAATGATGCTGGGCCGCAGCCAGATGAGTCAGCCGCAGAGCAGCCCACGCCCAAGATCAAGAAGAAAGTCATCGTGAAGGCAAAGAACCCGAGGCGAGCCTCAATAGCCGCCGTGGAGCCATCCAAGATCAAGGTGGAGCCGGCCGTCGAGCAGATCGATGCTCTCATCATTCAGCGGAGGCCCTCCGACTCGGAGGCGATTGTCAAGCGCAAGAAGAAGCTGAAATTAATGAGTGCAGCCGCATCCCCAACCGCATCCCCGCCAGCAGCAGCAACAGCAGCCGCAAAATCAACAACAACTTCCGGCAATCAGAGGGAGGCGACGCCTTCAATAGCCGAAGAACAATTGGCAACGCCAGAGGTCACATCAGTGGCAGCCAAGTCGGCCAGTGCCAAGAGTGATCAAGGAGAGGCGACAACAGAGGCAGTGACAAATACAGCATCCACGCCAGCGGAGCCAATCGATGTCGATCCCGCGATCAATGGCAATCTAGCGCCAGCAGGCAATCGAAGCAGACGCGCCAGCCTGAAACTAGCGGAGTTGGTTGGTGAAACGGTGCTGGTGGTGCCGGCAGCACCCCATCCAGTCCCAGCCACAGAGGCATTGCCTCCAACCGAGTCCAAAGAACCCATTAATCAGGAGACGCAGCTGCAGGTGCAAGCAACGCCTCAACAGGTGGCCATCGCCGCTGACATTGCGCCGCAAATAGCGACGACATTGAGGCAGGAAGAGTCATCGCCAGAGCAGCAGCAGCCAGCGGAGGCGGTCGAAGCAACAAAAGTCGGAGAACAGGCGCCTCCCGGCGACAGTCTAGCCACCATGCCGGAGCTGAAAGTACTCGCGGGTCCGGTGCAGCCCGTCAAGATCGAGACGGTTGAGCAGCCCCACGATGAGGCCAAGGGACAGGAGCCGCTGGTCAAAAAGAAGGCACCGTCGCACCTCAAGAAGCTGGTGCGCAAGAATTCCATAGACAAGAAGATTGAGGCCAAGCAGGACCAGAAGCAGCAGGACTCCAACAAGCTAAGCAATATACTGCGGGACAAGAACAAGATCAACGAGCTGTCCTCCAGGATCAACAAGCTAACGCCGCCCAAGAAGCAGGCAGTGAAGCCTACGCCCAAGGAAGAGGACAAGAAATTAGCAACTGAAGACCAGAAGGAGGAGCAGCAGCCAACGGAGGAGGCTCCTCTGGAAGCTGAGCCTTCAGAAGAACCCGAAACGGAACCTGCGCCGGAGCCGGAACCCGAGCCCGCGCCCAAGCCCAAGAAGCCGCGCAAAATCAAAAAGAAGGTGATCATCAAGCGACAGAAGCGACGCCTCTCCATCGGCGACACATTCTTCCTGCAGCCAGAGCCCGAGGAGCCCACAATTCCCGAAATCGAGACCATTGAAAAGGCCATTGCCTACGTGACCGATGACGAGGAGGAGGAGGAGGAACAGCCACCCCAAGAGGAGCCCGGCAAAGCCCTCAAATCCTGCATGCACGTCCGAGAATACAAGATCGGGGATCTAGTGCTCTACGCCGAACGCTTTCGCAAGACCCAGGTGCGCTGGAAACGCGGCCGAGTCCTGGAGCAGATCACCAGCATCTCGTACAAGCTGGAAATCGAGGGCAAGGAGGTGCCCGCCCACGTCAGCTACATCAAGAAGTACACCGGGCGCAAGGTGCGCTTCGGGGGCAAGGAGTACCTGGAGATTGACTACGAGCAGGTGGCCGAGGAGGAGCGCCGGGCGGCCAGCTACAGCATATGGAACATGGTGTAGGTGCAGGACCAAACCAAAACCAAGACCAACCCGAAACCCCAGTGGCGTCCAGTGTCCGGTTACCTTTGAGTGGAATTAAAAGACTCCCTGGCCCGGGCTCAGGGGGATTTTTTAAGGATCTCAACTCGACATTCAGTTATGTTTAGTGTTCAGTCTAGAGCTTAGTGTTATCCTAGTGTTTAGTGTAACTTATTCCAGGATTCCAGGATCGCTGTGGATGTGGCCCCGCGATGCGGCCGTTCGTTTACATTTTAAGTACTCTGTATGTGTAAATATAAAAACAAGCAATTTAATGTTAAATAAAGCGGAAAATATTTCAGTTATGCGAGAGCGAGTTCTATTTTGGGGTTTTCCAAAGCCAATTACTCATAAAAACATTTATGAATCTGTTTATTCCGATGCTTCCCATTCTCCGCCGATTGATGCTTCCTTCCCCCCGACTCTGGCCGAGATTTGCTTGTTTTCGCCTTTCGCCTTTCCGTTTATTTATAAAGCTGCCACTGATCGGGGCAAATCGGGCGATGAATGAACACAATAAAACAAAGGCCAGAGGCGCTACACTCAAACAAAAAATGACAGAGCATTTGAAAGATGAAGATACAGATACATTTTAAGTTGTTTGAAGATTAACAATTTGATATGGTTTTTGGTTTAAGGGGAGATGGAAACATTTGGCGCTTGTGGGGGTTCTAGAATTCCCTAAAATGTCCTTAACTTATATGATAAAATTGAAAATAATATACGAATTTACATACTTTATATTATACCCCTAAAGGGTATTATAATTTCAGTCAAAAGCTTGCAATTCAATTAAGGAGTCATTTCCGACCCTATAAACCATATATATTCTTGATCAGCATCAACAGGGGAATCTTTCTAGCCATGTAGGAAAGAAATCTAATTTTTTCCCATTTTTGCAAAATTTGATAAGGGGTTACATCATTAAAATTGTCAAAAATTGACAAAAATTTAGATTCCTTAAAAAATTAAATTTGGTATGCGGATTTGTTGGCCTATAAAAAACTAGAACAGAAATGTTTTCCGAATTGAATTTGAGGCTATTTTGACTTTTTTATGATATTTTTAAACTTTCATTTAAAAAAAATATATTATTTAAATTCGATCTAATAAATACGAATATTTCAAGTTCTTTTGAGCATAAGATTCTTGATTCCTACAAAGTCAGTGATTGCAAAATGTACCCATTCATTAACCCTATTAAACCTAAAACAGGAAACCTTTCCGATTTTAAATTATTAATTTAAAAAAATATATAAAAATTGTTTATAAAAATAAAACTTCCCTTTCACATAACCATTTGTTCAGTGCACAAATTGGATGGATTCTGACGCCTCCTCGTTTGGACCATGTTAGCATTCCATGGTCATGGGGCCATAAAATGTGCCAGGCAAACCTCTCAATCGGCAAACAGAACGATATTCCAACGCCCACTCCATCAACGTCGTTAGGCCCCTAAATACTATATTCCATATATCTACAATATGGGATATAGCCACGATATCCGAAAATTTGGACAACAGAGAAATGCGTGCCATTAATAAAACTTTGGTTTGGCTTTTGCTGTGCATTGGCCTGCATCGCCAGCAAAGTAGGAGCGAAAAATCAAATATATAGAAACGGAAAATCGGAAAACCCGAGGAAACAAAAAGAAAAACATTCCGCTAAAGATCGTCGGACATTTCTCATAATTGATTGTCAAGGCGTTTTGGCGCTTTCGGAATTCAGAGGGAAATCTCTCGCAATTATCGCCGCGCTTCGTACAAGAGACTTTAATTCGCGCCGACAAAAAGCACAAAGAAATTGTGAAAACAAAATGCAGAGCACACACATGCCAGCCATAAACATAACATCATGTCAGGGTGGGGGGGCAGGAGGCAGGAGATGGGTTCAGATCAGATGGGGCGTACCATCATCATATAGTAGACCTGCGAATATGCTACATTCCTGGGGGCCGCTGGCCGGCGGGATTTTCATTCAATTCTCGGGGCTGGCAACCGCAGTACTATCTATATATACATATAGATATATATCTATGAGCGATCAAGACATTATGTACGTCTGGTAACGAGTACACGGAACAAAATGTGATATTTTTATGAGCTATTGTCACAGGTCTGTCAGGAGCATTCGGATTTAAATTAATTTACGACAAAGGTAAACAATGCAATCAATCAAGGAGTAAGTAATTGTTCTTCTTAATTTAAAAATAATTAATTTTAAACAAGAAAATATATGAAACAAAATAAGGAAGATCAAGAAATTGTAAGGCATAATAAAATACAATAAATAAAATATTCAATTTGATTGTAGAAGTCTGGTTAGGAGGAGCTTTGTATTTCCTTTTTAATGAAAAATATTTAAGTAATTTATAGAATGAGATAATCCAGCTATTGGTTAATTCCTCAGAGATTTTTTTGATCCTAAAAAACTATTTTCTAATATTTCCTCTATTTCCTATACCCCTTTTTCCATAGTTCCTTCCCCTTTCTCTTTGTGTACCGACATATTTGCTCAAAAGCAATTGAAGCAAAATAAGAAAACAAACACATTTCATTCTATATGTTCGGAATTTCGAGTGCGAGCGATAGTTGGGAACACTTATGAAGAGCAAGAAACAAAACATCAACATCAAAGATTTCAAGTGCAGAGAAGAGTCCTCGCTGTGGTTACACGCGAAAGCATACATATATACGAATGTATCTTTCTCCCAGCATATGCTTATATTATTTTCATTTTTCCCCCAGAAATCTTTATGTGCTTTCCATAAATCAGAGCAGAAATCTAGCGGAGCATTAGCCACCATTAGTGGTCAGCACAGAAGGAGGAGCAGAGGAGCAGAGGACCATTGTTGGAGAGAGCGGAGCAGCACTTGGCTAACGAAACTGTGCCAAGTTCCCTGCTCGTAAAATACAATGCGATGTTCAACATCAATGTGGCTGTCCGCTGTCCGCTGTCCACGAGGCCGTTCAATTGGGACCTGGTCGGACCCCATTACTAACAACGCAATTGCCGAAATACAACAAATTATTACAATTAATCGTATTAATCGTATCGCTAGTGTTCATGAACTCACACGCTTATTGTTTATCCTAGGAGATACCATAAATTCCATGGTGAAACTATGTACCTGTATCTCTAGCTCTGAACTCTGGCAAAGCCGTCGTAAATTTACCTCCCACAAACTATAAATCATTGGGGCAAGGCAACCTCCTCACATTCGCTTGGCACACGCTCGTGTCCAATAAAAAAAATAAGAAAAGTCAACAAGTGACAATGATTAGATGCTAGAAAGTATAAGTAATTGCAAGAGGTTTGTGGATGAATCAAGAGAATTAATTAGAAAATTTCAATTGTATTAAGAAACACATTTTAACAAGTTCAAGTCTAGCAGAAATATTTAAATATATATTTCTAATTTATATTTCAAATATAAATTGTTTGCTCTACATTTCCTGAATCTTAAAACTTTGAAAGACTTAATTAAAAACCATAGACCTTCCTTAGATTTTTATAAAAAAATTAAAAAAGTTAAAACAAAAATTCCCTACCCATCTTCACAGCAAAAACAATTAAATAGAAATCCCAAACAAAAAAAAAACACACATTCAGTGGCTGTTGGCATGCCTTTGGCTTGGGTGTCACCATCTCGCCATAGCCATCGCCATCGGCATCACCGTGAACGCCAAAGATGGCGTCACACGGCGTCGCCGCCCACCATTGGGGCCATTTCTTAAGGCAGATCTTAGATGCTTTCGCGGAGTACTCTTCGTCGTCGTCGTCGTCGTCGTCGTCGTCACGCACACCTCGATTGACACTTTGAAGGCGCGTCGACGATAATCGCACCTGAATTGAATCACCCAAAGGGGGAGTAGCCCAAGGTCCAGCCTTGGCATTTAGAGACTTACGTTTTGTTCTCGTCCACTCGTGGATTCGCGTAGAACCAAGGCCCGTTGTCCGTTCTCCTCCTGCGCCCAAGCGTTCCAAGTGATCCAGAATCCTTCTGCAGACTATAAGAGTCTCGTGATTCTTCCCTTTGAACTCTTCAAGATTTTGTTTAGGAATCCCTCGAAGGCAGCAAGGGGTTCCAATTGTCATCCAGTTGGAGCTTCTTGATGGTTTCCAGTTGGGACTGCTTGGTGGCTTCCAGTTGGGACTTCTTAGTGGCCTCCAGTTGGGGTTTCCTTGTGGCTTCCAGTTGGGGCTTCTTGATTGTAGATTGCTGCCTCTTAGTGAGATTCTCGGGCTCAGGTTCCACAGCGGTTTCATCGCTTGCTTTATCCTCATTGATCCGCTCGGACTTGGAGCTCTTCTTGGACTTGAAGCTCCTCTCCGACTTGTTCCTCTCCTCCGGATGATCTATCATTGCTCTTGGTAAATCCGTAAAAGATTTCATATCAGAAGGCATTTTCCAAAGTTTTGAAGCTTCGTCGCCGTTCCGAAGTTGCACTTTCTTCACTCCCCCTTGGTGGATCGGATCGGGACATGCCATATTAATGGTGTCCTTATCCAGATCTTGGATTATGGCCTCGAGGCTCTCAAATGTATGCATTGGTGGCTTTTGCATTGGATAGGAAACCTCTTCCCCTAAATGACTTGATGGTAGCTTCAACTGGGGCTGCTCAGGCAATTTATTTTCCTTTGAGATGTCCTTGACGCCATCGGGCTTCCGCTTTAATTGCTTAGCTTTCTCTTTATTCAGTCCCTCCTCGTAGAAACTCTTGAAGTGCTCGGTGTTGTTTTTCCCGGAATCTCCTTTGGTTCGCCATTTGCGGCTGTTTTTCGGTCCAGGAATTCGTTGAGCCCTATGGAGACTTTGGTCAGTCTTCTTGGAGAACGATTCTTGCTTACGGAACTTGGCAAATTTATGATATAATTTTAATTTCGGAGTCCTGCGCTTGCGAAATGGAGCCTTCTGGTCATCCTTGATTTTTTCCGGCTCCTCTGGTGGCTTCTGCTGGGTCATCTTCTCCGGAATTTTGATTGCTACCTTGGGCTGGGTCTTCGTTTCCTGTTGTCCAAGAGGAGTCATCATTGAATCATTCCCGGCACTGGTAGTGTTACTGGCACTGGCAAGTGGATCGTTCTCCAAAAGATCTTGGAAGAATCGTTGCCAGGTCTGCAATAATAAATCGAACTATTTGAGATGTATTTGAAGGCTACATTTCATTGGCCTTACAGCATGAATGGAGTTTTGATCCTGCAGCCACTTGGAAAACAGAATCTCCATATACGAGCCCTTCGAGGCACTTGGAAACCCGTCCATATTGAGCTTTGTGCCCGTTTCGGACTCGAGGGTTCCAATTGGTCCCAGTCTCTGCCCGCTGGTGCCATCAGATGTAGCCGAGGCCAGGCTCTGGCGTTGGACTCGTTGCAAGGATAGCTGTAGCTTTAGGAGTATGCGACCAGTGGTCCATGCCATGTTAATGTAAACCCTAAATTTAACGATTTCTATGACGAATGAATAATTTAGATGGTCGACTCGAAAAGGTGATTTTTTTTACTGAAGACAGTGTTTTCCTGGCCAGTTGAAACCCTCGGGTACGCGCGGTCTGGCAACGCTGAGCAGCAACTGACTGAGTCCAGTGCTGGAAACCGCAAAATGTGCTCTGCTTTGCCGATGATTTTTCAACTGCCACAATACGGTCACATTAGCCCACAAACTAATAAAAAAATTTATAAATTTGTTTAGTTTTCTTTTGTAAATAAGCCCAGGAGACTTGCTGGAGGCGCCACCATGAACCAGTTTCATACGCCATCCTTCGGAGACGAGGTCTTCGAGCTGAATGACACGCCGGCAGAGGGTTCCAACCAAGTAAGTATGACTGCTCCGGCAGACACCGAAGGAAGCCCACAAATCCCATCCGATCCGATCCAGAGGTTTGGAGCCACCAACTCGGGAAACAGTTTTCACAGCCGACCGACCACTCGCTCTAATTGCCGCGCATCGATGGCCGTAATGGTTTTATAATGAACAAGAGATCCGAATCGCCCAGCACTCGCGTTTGTTTTGGCGACCAGCTGGACGGATGGACTCCCCCCAACTGCATGTACGCACGCACACAACAGCAAGTGGAGCACACATTCACCCCCTCTCCGGCTCCCTTTGGGCGGGGGTTATCGTTTGGAGAGCGGCCGCGTCAGCTTCTTATCAGCAAACGGCACGCACACGCTCACACAACAGCGGCAGAGGCAGAGACGACGGGCAGGTTACCACACAGCACAGAGAACACTCCTCCCCCGCTAGCCCGGCTCCGTACAAGTGGCCTGTGCTTGGGCGAACGATTTGTACATTAGTTTAGTTGTTCACTCTGCGAGTGGGATTGCGCGTCAGATGAAGAAGTTTCTAGTGAGCTCCCGGATCCATCGGATGGATGGAAGGCAGCCGTAACTAACCATGTCCTTGTTTTCTCTCATTGCAGTCGCGGAGAATGCTTAGCCTGGATCACTCCACGTTGAACGATGACGATGAGGATGAGTACGACACATATGGCGGTGCCCAGGGCTTGGCGGCACAGCAGCAACAGCAGCCCCAGCAGCAGCAGCAGGAGGTGATGATTCCCCAGCAACAGACACAGACTCCTCCCAAGCCGCTGGCCCCATTTGCTTTGTTCTTCCGCGACACTGTGACGGCCATCAAGCAGCAGAATCCCGCCTGCTCGCTGGAGCAGATGCAGGTGATTGTACAGACCATGTGGGACTCCCTGGATGAGACGCAGAAGAGCGTGTATAGTCAGCGGCACGAGCAGGAGAAGCGGGACTATGTGCGTCTTATACGCGACTATCGCCAGCAGCTGTCCGAAACGGAGGCCACGTTGGAGCCAGAAAATCCAGTTGTTTCCTTTGTGGTTCCCAAGGTGGAGATGTGTAAGGTGGAGCCGGCAGAACAGCCACAGCAACCACAGCCGCCCGAGCAGATCCAGCTACTTAGCGAGGCGGCCAGGGTGCAGAAGTGTACGCGGGAGCAGTGCAACAAGCCGGCCATCATCAATCCCGACTGGGAGGACGAGTACTGCAGCAACGAGTGCGTCGTCATCCACTGCCGCAACGTGTTCAACGAGTGGGCGCTGTCCCTCAAAAGCTCGCCCTCGTAGCACCTCGCCTCCGCCCCGCCTCCGACTGAACCCGCGCCTAGGCTAAGTCTAGACTCTAGATTCCATATGTAACCTAGCACAGCTCCAGTTTCGTATATCGCTCGGGTATATACACACGAAGAAACGCGAGTGCGCGATATGATAATTAGTGTAGAAGTCCCAGTTTCGGGCGTAATTAGCAAATGTGCGGAAACGGAATGAACACAAGCCAAGCTTTTTATATTTTAATTATTAATAGTTCAACACATAAAGATAATGTTTACTGAAGAGAAGGCAATAAAAAGGCCAACGGTGAATTTCACTGCAAGCGGTGCTCTCTGTTTCTCTCTTTGTTCTTATCAGTGTTTTCCAATGACCACAAATCTAGCCAGATCCCTTTCATGAAAGCGGAGAGCAACTATAGAAATAAGAGAGCTTGGGACTCGACCACTTTCTCTCGCAGAACAACCTTAAAGAAACTTAAGAGAGTCGAATCTAAGCCGTTCAAAGACGTCTCTTTAGTAAAACGCCAACGAATTTTACGAGCTCCGAAATAAACGTTCAACCATCCGCTACAGTAAAACCCCTTTTGTTTTATATGGTAACTTTTAATAAATACACACATTTATTTCTTCTTGCACTTCATTATCAATATATCAATTTATCAATGCCTTTGCTTACAAAAACACTCTTTCGTTTGCTTCGTTCTAAGTATATAATAACCGAAACTAATTAAAATGTATAAATTAATCATATGAAATAATATTATTTATGTGTAAAAGAGACGTTTCCTTGGTTGCCTTGCTGAAGTAATGCGCCATTGTTGTTAAGAGTACGAATACGAGTTAAATAAACAACAGTATAAAAAAGAGTTCAAGCCTAAAATGTTACATATATAAAGAGATCCCTCTTCTATATTGTATATATCATATCAAGCGGGGGGTAAGGAGAGAGCTTAGAGGAGATCCTAAATGCAGCCTGCAAAGCGCCTAAAGCATACAGTAGGCCGTCGCTGGTTCGTACTTTGAGTAGAGAGCTGGTTTATGGGGGTATATAAGCACATATTGCTGCTAGCATTTAAATGTAAACATAAAGCGCACTCTAAATAATATCACCAAATACTTGTTTTCATTCATCAGTTTTGTTTTTCTTTTTTCTTTTAGCAGTTTTCCTGACCTCTCCATCCTTGCCATAAGCTAATATATATAGTTATATCTTTAAGTGGGGCTGGCTTAGGGTTCAACGGCTATATAACTTGATTCCAAATCTGGCTTGGAACTCGCGGGGACTTTTGGAATATTTTATTTAACTTTTTGTCCGTTGGTAGTAGTAACATCTTCGGTTCAGTATGCGTTATCCTTTAAATATCCTTCCTGCGGCAGCTGCCTATGCTAGATTATTGACTAGTGTTGCCTTATGGGACGTTTATGGTTCTGGGTTCTGGTTTCTGGTTGCTGGAATCTCTCTTCCTTTCGGGGGTCATATTTAATACAACCTAACAGGATAGAGAAAAGGTTGTTAGTTGAGTTGTTATACATCCTCTCCAGCTCACACTTACTCCATCATCCTATTGATTTTGTAGCTCCTCTTCCTTTTACTCCACAATCTGCAGCTCGCTCATGTCCAAGTCCGCGCTGTCCTTGCAAAAAGTGCTCGAACGCTCCAGCTTGGACTCTACGCGCTCCTTGGGCGCCGGCGCCCCGCCCTCCATCTGGGCATCGATGAGCAGGTCCAGCTTCTGTTTGACCGCCTGGGCGGACTTGTAGGATCCATTCGTGAGCCCATTGGTGGTGCCCACTCCATTGGTCACCGTGGCTGTCGTCTTCTTGAGATGCAAAGTGTTAGGACGCCGGGTGGGTATGCTGGAGGGCAGACTGTTGCGCAGGTTATGCTGCTGCAGCATGCTGGTCACCGCGGAATGTGAGGAGGAGCGCAGGGGTCCAGCGGAAGAGCGTAGTTGCACTTGCTCTTCCCCTGGAGCTTCGGTTTGCTTCTGTTGCTGCTGCTGCTGTTGCAGCTTGTTCTTCTCCGCCCGCTTGGCCAGTATCTCGCGGGATTTGGCCGAAAGAAAGCTATGGCGTCCCTTGTTCGGTGCTCCTTCTCCTCCGCTGGCATCTGTTCCACCCGCCGGCACTGAAATGGAGCGCTGCTTGAAGAGCTCTCGTGTGGAGAGCGTGCTGCTCACCGAGGACAGGCGACTGGCGGCCGACTTGGTGGTGTGCACGGAACTGGGACTGGAGCCATTGGAGGCCACCACTGCATTGTGCTGCTGCTTCAGCTGCCGCGTTGACTTGTTGCCCACCGTAGATCCTCTCTGCGTGGCCTTCAACTTGCCTGGCGTATTTACTTTTCCATGGCCATTTAGCTGCTGAATCTTGGCCAGCTTCGAGCTGCTGGAGAGCGATTCGTGTGAGATCGTTTTGTTGGTAATGACCGAGCTCTTCATGCTCTCCGCCAGGGAGTTCTGATCGGAGGAGTATCTGTCCTGCGGTCCTCGCGAGTTGCTTTTGGCTCGACGCGCTGGGGAAGCCAGGCTGTCCATGGAGAGATTGCTGGACTTGTTGCCCAGCCGTGCTCCATTCTGCTGCACTCGGCGAGCCGCTGGACTCGAGTTCCTTGAGCTGTCGCTGGAGGAGATGTGCAGGTTCTTAGCTGGCGCCTTTCTCCCCCCATTGGCTGGTATACTGGAGCTGGTGGCACTGCGAACTGGTCCTGAACCATGGCCATTGGTGGCTGCAGCCCTGGGCTTGCGGGGTTCCAGGTAACGAGGTCGGACTTCGGCTAGTTTGGTGGCGGCGGGTATAGGCTTTGCTGGAGCAGCAGCAGCCTTGGTTTCCGCCGCTACTGGAACTAGCTTCTTGTTCGTCACTGGCGGAGCCTCTGACTGGGTGCGTCTATGCAGATTCAAGCTGTGGCGTTCCGAGGCCACCTGAGAGCTGGCGCGATGTGGGACATAGGCCCGGGAATTAGACTTGAGGATTTTGCCTGGAAAAGATAGGGAGAGAAAAATGTTAGTTTAAAAAAGTTAAAGAAACTCCACTCCACTCCACAACTAACTTACTTCCTCCCTCACGGGACTCATGATTCGCCTGCACTCCCCTATCCGCGGTCTGGACATGACCAGTCACCGCCTCCTGCGTCTGTGTGGCCTTGTACAGCTGCGCCTCCTGGGCATGGGCTCGCTTGGTCTGCGCTTGGATGGCCAGCTTGATCTGCACCAGATCCTGGCTTCTTGAGCTGCCTCCGAAAGAGAAGGCCTTGCCCACTGGCTTGCCATTCTGCCGCTTCATGTCCAGCGGCTCGGTGAGACGGGCCAAAGTCTGAATCTTCTTCCGCAGCTCCAGATCCATGCGCTGCCAGGCGGTGACCCGCATGGCCCTCGAGCACTGCCGTATGAGACACTGCTCCACGGCATAAACGAGGGCACCCACCAAGCGGATGTATTCCGGCTGCCAGTCCAGCTGCTCCTCCTGCAGACCCTGCAGCTCCCGAGCCAGCTCAGATTGACCTAGGCTGGCGGGCATGTGGATGAGTTTGGCCTGCAGCACAGTGTTCAAGCGGGTGACGCGTTGATAGCTTCTGCAGGCCTGCTCTGGCGTAAGTTCGGCGGCGGTGTGCAGCAGGAGCGTCTCCAGGCGGGGAATATGCCGACTGCGATCGTGTCCTAGCGACAAGAAGGCATCGCTGGCTATGAGGCTGGCAAAGTGGTCACCTACGTAAGCATAGGCAGCATCCAGGATGTCGCGGACTAGCTGCTCGCAGACATGACCCCAGCGGTAGGCAGAAAGCTGGGCCAGCAGGTGGTCGCAGTCGAGCACCGTGTCCAGCACGGTCTCGGAAGTCTGGAGGGAAAGTAAGCCATCAGCAAGGAACTGGAATAAGTAGAGTCTTCCAAGAGAATACTCACCAAATAAGCCACAATTTGCTGGCGACATCTTCCTAGGATATCCGGTGGCAGCTGGGCAAACTGTCGAGTGGGCCACACCTTCAGGTAGTGGCGACACGTCCAGCGCAGGCACTTCCTGTACAGATCATCCAGAGCATGATTCAAGGCCACAGGCAAAACCTGAAGAATCCCATCAGTGCAGCCGGAGCAGGGTTTGTGGAAGTTGTGGCAGTAGTTCGTCTTCAAAGCATGCGAGGTGACCTCCTTGAGACCCTCCAAGCCCAGCAGATCAGCCAATGCTGCCAGCTCCATGAGACTAATCCCATCTGGGGGGTGCGAAGCCCCCGAGTAGATGTGGCACAGCGCAAAGTGCACAGCCGCATAGGAGTAACCCTGCAGGGAGACCACGCTCTGGGCTCCATGACCCGCCAGCATGGCGGCAAAGTACTGACACCTGGAGCGCAAGATGCACTTGTGTGCGCGTATCCTACGACCATGTACCTCCACCAGCATATCCGTGGCTATCTCCTGCAGGAACATCTTGAGCAAATCCTCACCCAAGCGACGGGGCTGCCGGCAGCTCAGCGAGGACTCATCCATGCCCGATTTGCTGAAGCTGGAGGCCAGACTGGAGTCTGCACTGAGATCCGTTTGAATGTAGTCCACCTGCTGCTGCTGTGCCTGAACCTGATCCAGGGTCATATCGTTGGGCAGGGAGTTGGAGAACTCCTTGGAGAAGTTGGGAAACAGGCGGGAGAGGCTCCTAATGTTGTCCACCGAGTTGGTAAAGTTCTGCAGGGTGTTCCCAGTGGAACGGGTCATGGCCCACGAGTGCGGACGCGCCCGGTTCTCATCCCGATAGAGCCTCTGCCCCAGCTGAGAGCTGCGGTGGTTATTGCCCACACTCTTGCTCATGGAATCCGGCGATTGAAGATCATGCTTTACCGGCTTGTCCATGTCCGAGAGCTTCACAAAGCTGGAGGGGATCTGTGAGGGCTGCTGTTGAGCCTGCTGGGAAGCCTGTGGCTCGCCATGCTCGTTGACTGTCTCCAGCAGCTGCTTCTGCTTCTCGATGGTGGCCTGCAGGGACTCCATGGTGTGACCATTGCTCAGGGTCACCTGCTTCTTGGGCGAGGCTGTCTCCTTGGCCTCGATTATGGTCTCCATAACGCTGCTGGTGCGATTGGAACTGCTGCTGGTTAGTTGGATGGACACGGGTAGAGCCACCAGTTCCGCTGCCTGCTCCTTGGCTAGCTGCTCGTCCTGCTGGAAGGTGAGATCATCCGTGTCCGTGTTGGAGGCAGGCGACATGTCCTTGGAGAGCACTCCCTCGGTGACCGAGGCCAGACTCGACTTGTCGTAGGTTTCGTTGAGCTGGGCATCTTTTCGGCGCTTCTTGATCCTGCCCTGCTGGGCCTGGGCCGGCTCCTCCTCCGAGCAGCTGCTCAAGCCGGGATTGGAGCCACTAAAGTCGTCGTAAGGCGACACAGAACTGTCAATGGACAGGGAGGAGGCCTTGGAAATAATGGGCAGCTTGTCTATGATGCTCATCAGGCCCGAGGAAGAGGACTCTGCTCCCCCGTTGGCCGTGAGGCTGATGGATCGCTTGCACTCGCTGCCCGTTCCTGGTCCTGACCCATTGTTGCTGCCCCAACTGTGCCGCTTGGCAGGATCGCTCTGCTGGCGCTGTTGCTGAGACAGACGACGCAAAGCAGCCACCGTCAGTGGTGGCTCCAGATTGCATCTATAATCCAGGGATTTGCTTTCGCCTGAAGAGAGTTCCTTCTGGTTGGCACTCTTGGCCATTAAAGTCTCCGTGGAACTAGCGCTTGACTTCATCACCTCAACCTCGCCATTGCCCCTTCGCTGGGGTGTAGAGGAGGAACTCAGGGAACTGGACAGACGCTGGGCAAGACTCAGCGGCTCCTTGCGCCCATTAGAGCGTGGCGTTTTCTGCTCTCCAAAGTCTATAAACATGCTGAATATATTCTTTGGCTCCGGCTTGGGCTCCTCACTAGCCTGGGCTAGGTCCCGCTCCTTCTGAGCCTGCTCCTCATCCCTGCCGTTTTGCGAGAGATCCACAAAGAAACCCGCCGACTTGGGAGCTGTATAAGACTTGCTTAACTGCGAGGGAGCTGGACTTGCTCCAGCAGCCGGCTTTGCCAATGGCTGCTCTTGCGGCTTCCTGTCCATGTCATCCAGGGACACGTAGAAGCCACAGCCGCTCTTGTGCGAGCTGTTCGAGTCGGAGCGTTCTCGGAAGCTGGAGGTAGTGCTGCTGGTGCTGCGTCGCCGTTCCGGGCGGCAGTCGCTCATGTCCACCACCCAGGACGCTATGCCGGAGACTGGCTTACGCTTCGCCCGCATCTCCACGCCGGCAATCTCTGGATCCTCGCCCAAGTCCTCTTCATCTTCATCCTCATCCGCCAGCGGGCGAGTGGGCGCAAAGTCCAGGGACACAAAGCCCCCGGAAACAATTGGACAAGTGTCCGTGCGCCTCTTGATGCTGGGACTCTCGCACTGCTTCTCCCGGAAGTCCTCGATGGAGGCACCGCCCGAGACTATGGGATTGGCCTCGTCAAACTTGGAGCTGCGCTTGGGTGTACGCGGCAGGGGCAGCGGCGAGTCGGTGGCATCGCTGCAGTATGCACCCGAGTCCCGGTGGTGGGAGAGCGAGGAAGACAGCGTGTAATCCCGGTGGATCGAAGAGTTGTTGCTCCCCACGGACGCTGGCTCGATGTGCACCATGGAGTTGTGCGGCGTGGAGGCCGAGGCGGATACAGAGGCCCCTTGGTGACTCCTGCCCTGCTCCGACCACACCAGACTCGGAGCTGGACTGCTGGAGGAGTAGTCCGTGGTGTAGCTGAGATCGGGATGGTGCTGGCTCTGGCTCTGGTGGTGGTGCGTGAACTTGGGACTGCTGCCCAGCGGATGCACACTGAAATGCTGGGCATTGTGCTGGAAGCTGTAGGGCACGGACATGGGCGCTGCCGGTCGCTCCTCGGCGGTCTCCTCATGTTCAGGCTGCTCCTCTTGCTCCTGACTCTGTCGGCTGGCCTTGCACCTGGCAAAGGCCTTGTGGAACTGCTCCAGCTGCTGTGTGGGCGAGGATTCTGCCTCCTCTTGCTGCTCATCCTCCTCCTGTTGCTGTTGCTGTGGCTCTGGTTCCTCCTGAGCATGACCATCTAGGCTGGGAAAGGACAGCACTTCGTCCTCATCCCTCAAAGAGGAGGCATCTATGAAGCAAGCACTGGTGCCGGAGGTGGACAGCGGCTGATCCCGCTTCTCCAGATCCCTTAGCAAGCAGCTGGCGGTGATGCCCTTGAAAACCGAAGGCGTGGTGTTCTCTGTGTTCTCCTCTGGCTCCTCCTCGGGCGCTAGAACTGTGGTGGCGGCCGGATACATGGACTCCCAGGATCCTGTCTCTGTTGACACTGTGGAGGTCTCCATGCACACAATCTCCTCGTTCTGACGCTGCTTCTCCTCCTTGGAGGGCGGCTTCACCTTGCTGGCACTGGCACCCTCATAGATCTTGTTGTCCACGTTGGAGCCACTGCCCGAGGGCAGCACATCTGCGGCGGAGACAGCGGCTCCATTGCAGTCGGGGCTGGAGACGGGCGAGAAGGTGTCACGCTCCTCGCCCAAGTCTAGTTCGCAGGTCTTGGCTGAGCCTGAGCCCGATCCCGAACCAGAAGTCGAGCCAGGAAGCGGTGCTACTCCTGGAGTAGGACGCACTGCAGCCGCCGCGCGACGTATATCCTCGCTGTACTGCGGCGCCGAGGAAGACGAGGACGAGGAGGAGCAGGCAGAGGGACTGCAGGCGCTGCTGCCACTGCTGCTGTTGGTGAGATTCGAGTAGTTCGAGTGATTCGGCGAGCTGGCGTCCACCTGCTGGTCCAGCGAGCGGCCAGTGACCAGGACGGGTGCCTGTTCCGGCGACAAGGGCGATGCATCCATTTTGGGGGAGGAAGGAGTTCCAGGAGTGTGGGAGAGTGGAATGAGTGGCTTCACTCAACTCATCGACGCTTTCCGGTCTGGGCCCAACCAAGCCTGGTTATGCTTCGCTGCCTGCTGAATGCCAAGTGGTTTCTCCTCCTCCTTCTTTTCTCCTTTTTTTTGTTTTGTTTTCTTCTTTTAGCTGTCTTTGCTGTTTTTTTTTTGTTGCTGTTTTTTGTCTAGGGCCACATGCTGATGATGGCCCCGCCCCCTGCCCCGCTGCAGCTGCCAACTGTCAAATTGTCAACTGTCAGCGCGTGTTGGCAACTGGGAACAACAGCGGCAGGCTGTGAAATCGATACTCAAGAGTCAAGTGTGCGAAGGCTTGATCTCTCTTGAGCCTACTGTTTTTAAACCTGCTTTCTCTTGAGTCAGTTCTTGTTGCTGCTTACACTGCTTTGCACATTTCCCTTGGGAGTAATCCTAGTTCCAGGCTTGCCTTAAACTGCTTACTTTCTCTTGAGTCTCTTTTGCAGATTTCTTTTTATGTAAGCACTGCTTGCTTGGAAGAACTTTAAGTAGATCCTTCAGTTCTCTCTAGCTTATTCTTGACTTGACTGCTCTCTCCAGCTTATCACAACACCTGCATTTCACTCTCTTCCATTAAAGAGTGCATTAGCTTGCACTTCTTTTGCTCTTGAATGTCTGAGAATGCTAATGAGGGCCAGATTTGCTATCTTCCTTCAGCTCGTTGTTTTCGTTGTTAGTAGATTTATTCGTTTTCCCTTTCTTCATGTGCAACGTCGCTATTATTTCGTTTTTTGTTTGTGTTTTTTTTCTGCTGCGTCTGCTAAAGTTCACACTGCCTTCTTCTGTAGCTTTGCTATCTTGGCGTTTGTTGTTGTTTTTATTGTGTTACTGCTGCTGCTGCTGATTTATCGCCAATTGTGCCAATTGTTGAGACTCCACTGTTGCTGTTGTTGTTGCACAATTAAGCTGCAAAAAAATAAGGCAGAGAGAAAACATGAATTACTTCACACGGAACCGAGGCAACAACTACAAATAAATACCCACAACCAAACACATACACACAGCGGAGGAAAAAATTATTGCATTTACTTTTATTTTATTGCAGTGCCTTCAACTGCAGTTAACTTCTTATTAAATTTTGTGTGCTGGCAATTATTTTAAACTTAAGTCTCATTAAGCATCAGGCCAGACAGGAAACGAATTATTCAATAATAAATTACTGTCGTGTGTCTTTTTATTAACAATCATGTTTTGGCAAGTGACTAGAATCGTTTGAGGAAGGGTATCCATCAGAAGATTATAGACATGTTTATGCCCTTGCAGGGTATTATAATTTTAGTCAAAAGCTTTCCAAGCTGAGAAGGAGCCAGTTCCGACCCCATAAACCATATATATTCTTGATCAGCATCAACAGGCGAATCTTTCTAGCCAAAACCGGAAGAAAATTTATTTTTTTCATTTTTTTCCAAATTTCATAAGGGGTTACATCATTAAAATTGTCAAAAATTGACAAAAATTTTGATTTCTTAAAATTAAAAATTTAGTAAGCAGATTTGTTAACCTGGAAAAAAATAGCACAGAAAAGTTTTCCGAATTGAAATTTAAGCTTTTTTGGCTGAGTTATGATTGATTATTGATTCGATGCCATGATCCTATGGCAAACTGCAAGGGTATACAAATTTCGGATTCACAAAGTTAGCTTATTATGTTTTTTGAAAACAGAGAAACTTCACATCTAGCGAGTATTTCAGAAAATAAAATGTCCAAAAAGCCAAAGAGTGTCATAAGTTGTCTAAATTATTAGATTAGATTAGATATTACTTAGATATTACTTAGAAAATAGTAGTTTAATTTAAAACTGTAAATATTCATTAATTTCCAATTACATATTCAAATAATTCAATAAACACTGCCTTTAAATGATGATTGACAGATCATAAAAAGAGTAAATTAAATTACATCCAGTCGAATTGAACTCAAATATCAAATTACATTTACGATCTTAGCCTTATTTACCCATTTTCAAAGAGATGCCTCAAGTATTTCCTCTGCACTCCAGAAATTCAGGAACTTTAAACCATAAAAAACATTTATCTGCCAGGCTCTTTCTATTATAGAGAGAATTAAACAGCAATTTCATTAAATTAAGTTATTTATTTCCCTACAAGACAAGATGAACAATCGCTGCTCGCTGAAATATACAAAAACCCAGATGACGTCAATACGTAGCACCCCCCGGAATTGAAATCGTTGTCAGCTTTAGCCCCTTGGATATGGCACCTCCTCAACAACCAGATATATATGTACATATATATAGTATATACCACCCACCTCCCATTTGCAACACCCGAAACCCACCCTCAGAAACCGCATTCTACAATAGCAAAAGCTTGACCCTCGGCTTTGTTGCTCGCTTCCCCTTTTCGGGTCGCTCCCGGCAAACATATAGAATTTCAATTCCATTCCAATTTGTTATCTCGGAAGCAAGTGCACCACATGCAAAACCGATGGCGCTGCGTTTGAAATTCGATACTGGGAAGCGGGAGAATATGCTGAGGCCAAGTGGAATTAGTTGTAAAAACTTGGGAACTCTGAAGGCTCTTCTCGTTGTTTACACAGTTTGGGGAAAATGCCTTGAGTTGAGGATTTCAGCGAACTTACGCACAAACAATAAATACAATATACAATGTTTACTTGGCAAATATTGGCACAGTTCAACGAGAGAGTTGACAGAGAGGTGAGGTTTATTTATGGGAAATAAAACAGGCCTTATATGACGCCTTTTAAGAGTTTAAATACTTCAGGCATGGGAAGTTATTAATATTTAAAATTATTTTTAAAATGAAATAACTTGGGAAGTAACTTTATAAAGAAGTTTAGGGACTTAACCGTTGACAAGCGCTCAGAAATGAATAGTTCTTTACGTAACTGAACTTCTCCATCGAAGTGTCTTGCTTTGAGTCTTACAATTTCCTTGTGACACCTTTCTCAAGTGTCAAAGAAATATTCAAGATTATAGTAAACAAGGAAAATCTCTTAGGCACGAGCAAATTGCAATTTATTTATTACATATTATATTCACCATATTATATATATATATTATATTCACCAGCTTTACCCGCGATATTCTCGGATTGAATTTGCATACAAAGGCAAGAAACAAATCGCTGAACATGAAAATTAATAAGCTACGTACTCTATCTGGTATCCCTCCACCTCTATCGAGTGGTTAATCATGCAAATCGTGTGTCTAGCTGGTAAACAAAGAGACTTGACTCTCGCATATAGAAGAATATATAGTAAATCAATCTGCGGACAAAGATCGATCGCTCGCTTGGTCTGTTACACTTTGCCAGGGGAGATCGTATCTTCAGCAAACTCCCGACTCCGAAACAAAGACATTATTTGCCAATCGAACTGGAAACAAAGGCCAGGCCATCGAGATTGTGTCCCCGGCGAGAGCAAACAGTTGCAATATCCAGCGGATAAACACACGGCAATTATGTAATTTATGGCTCACTCCGACGATATGCAGTGGCAGCAATAAGAAACCAGCACCATAATCAGCCGAAGGAAAACGGAAAAATAAAAATAAATTCACTTGTAACTCGATAATTGCACGTTCTGTGGCCGGCCTCTCAGGTATGACTTCATATTCAAGCTGGAGGAATCCATGCATAATATTCCATATATGGCAAATGCTGATTTACTTAATATTCCACACGAAATTTATGTAATTAAATGGCTAATAGTACACTTTAAACAATAAACGATAGCCATTGAGGTATGACTTAAAAATCATGGCATTTACTACGCGGAAGTCCATAAAAGATTTTCTTTTACGGAGAAGAAACGTTTTGATAGTAAACCAAAAGGTAGGCAGAGATTTAATGGCAGTTAAACAATGATTATTAATATTTTTAAGTATAAAATTCCTTATAAATGAAAATCTACAATAATGATATTATATTTATTTGTATTTCCGATATATAACCCTTTAAGAAAAATCTATTATAGAAACCCATTGTTTATGGCAAGTGTTTATTGTGATTTAATAATCCCATCAAGGTATGCCCAAACATTTATGCAATCCCCTTTATTGTAAAATTATAAAGAATCGCCCCCACATACACACACAACAACCTGGCGTTACTTGGCACCCTGAAACACTCTCGTTTCCATAGGCGATTTCCATACCATAAACCCATTTATCGCTGGCAGATACCAAACAAAGGTCGGCATGAGTAATCCAAGGCCCAGAACAACGCCAACCAGCCACTAGACAGACGAACCCAGTCCAAACAAGATATAAGCTGTCGATATAGCGAATAAAATAAAATAAAACGATCAAGAGACGTCGCTCCTCGCTGATTTGAATCTCTTGCCAAATATGGGCGCAACAAGTTGACGATGACGACAAGTTTCACGATGATGACGACCCGACTGAGAGGCAGAGCCAGAGCCACAGCATTAAGGAGAAATCTAAAGTCAATGTAAATTTATAGATTGTATAAGAGAGGTTCTCCTGGAAGTGGCACGAAAGCCAAACAATGCCTCGTCGCACCAGGAAGTGTGGGCAGAATTTCTAAAGTTTAAAGTCAAAACACAAGAAGATTGTTGGATTTAATGGGCCCCTGGGGCCAAGAACTTACGGAAAGAGGGCTTTGGTTAATTTTATAAGCGAAAGTTGGGAGGGTCTAGTGGGTAATTGGTTTCATTTCGAAATAAATTAAAGCTTTAAAAAAATATATATCTTTTAAATCAGAATACCTAGAAATTATTTATAAACCAATTTAATTATCTTAATATTCTTAGGAATTAGTTTTTACAAATAGTTCTTGAACAGCAAGGTAATATCTTTTATTAATTATCTTTCTTTATAGATTTCGCCTTAATTTGTTTAAATTTAAATGACATCCATCAAGTTAATCTTAGAATAACTTGGCTTCTTAATTATTTTATCTCATTTATTAGGGTCAAATATTCCAGGTTTAAAAACTCGTTTTATCTTGATTTATTTTTCAGACAAACGACTCTCCTCTGAACTTATAGAAAATTAAATTATTTCCTTTATATCTCTCCCTATAGAAATATTCTTTTCTGTTTTGTTTTTAGTTTATTTAATAGAAACAAAGCGACAAAGACAACGTCAAGCCCGGGGAGTGTGTGCCGTGAATGTCAATGGCTCTGGCTCTGCGTCCATCCAAGCCAACCACCCGAAACCAGTCGCCGTTGCCGGAGTGGCTCTCATGGAGGAGGAGTGGAGCGTGGCGTTGGGGAATAGAGATACCAGAGATAGATAGAGACAAGTGACAAACGATAAGTTTATAAATGCGGCTACATTGTTGCCAGCAAACTCTTTGATAGAAAAAAATAATATATAAAAAAACGATAGAGGAGAAAAAAAAGAAAGAAATAATAATCATAATGGCCTGTATTTATAGGAGGAGGCACAAAGCGTTTTGTTGGGCGGGGACCCAGGGGTTCGACGATCGCACCATGATTTTGCAAATCGATGGAGCTCTCTGAGCTCTCCGCCATAAAAGCCAATAATAGCAACGAGTATCCAGCCAACGAGCACTCACAAATTGCCGAGCAAATTGTCCGCCAAATGATGAGAGCCTGCGGCACAGGCACAGGCAGCACACACATGTGGGCCTAGAGATGGTAGTCACTGTTTGGCATACCAATTCATTCCCATTCAAAATCAATGATATATACAGGAGTATAAAGACCATCTATCCACATTAATCGGTAACTAAATATGGGGATAGGTAGAGTCTCCAAGACAAGCATTAGTTTGTAACCAAAAACCAAAGAGAATTGAGGTTTCCCAGCAAACATTAATCTGTTAAAATATTTAAAACAGGTTTCAGTACAAACAAAATGAAATATGCTTGCCTTAAGTGGTAACCAAATACTTTAACTGCCACAAAGATAAGATTAAACACTAAATAGTAGCCAACTACCTACAAAAGCAAGCAAAAAACCAACAAAAAATATTTAAAATATAAACAAATCGATAAGCTAAACCAAAAATGTTCCATTTACTTAAAGGGTTAACAATTAGCCAAAACAATTGACCATGACATGGCTAAAAGTCAAACCCATATAGAAAAATCAATAAGGCACTTAAAGAGACAACAGAGACTGCCTCAAATACAGGCTGACACCCCATTTAATGGCTTTAATGCTAGCTTTATGGGGTATAACAAATGGGATCCTTAATCGAAAGCCACCATCGAGCCGTTATCCTTTACACCTTTAGCCAGTAAACTGTTCCAAGGAAACTGCCATAAACCCCAAGGTGTTTACCTCGAAGGGATTACCACTCGTCACGCTAGCACATCTCTAGCCACAACACGGAGCCTCCTCCACCATCTCCAATCCACCTCCAACGCTGTGCCTTGTGTATTTTGGTGTTTGGGGCAATTATATGCGCCATGCATGGACAATCGCTGGCGCGTTGAATAGCATTTGATGAGCGCCAAATAAACCTTTCGTGCGGCTACAGCTAGAAGAGGAAACCAGAATTCACTTTCGTCTGCGGCCCAGAAACCAAGAAACCAACAAACCGAATTGAGGCAATGTCTGAGAGTCCGACTCTTGGCTGTGGCTCTGACCAGTGGCCACGAATGTGTTTTATGGGCGGTTTGCGGGTGCTTGGCTGATTCGTTGTTGGCAACTAAAAACCACTTTAAGCGCCGTACTCTGTCATGTGGGTCTTCCTTTGGCCACTTACTGCTGCACTTACAGCCAAGTCAAAGAGCCAAGAAGCTAGCCGAAAAGCGAGGTTGCGAGGTCAGTAATGGCAGTGATTTAAAAGGCCACCCCTTTTAGGGAGACTTTACACGGAGAAAACTATTTAACAAATGGGTTTTTAAGTAGAAAAATTAAGGGAAAATTAAGCTATGGTTTAATGGTTTGGTTACATTATTACATTTATAGTTTTTTGTCACAAAAAATAGGTTTTTAAGTAGAAAAACCAAAGGAAAATGTTTTGGAACAGTTCTATGCTTTAATAATTTCCCTAAATTTAAGGAAAAACGAGTCCCCCGTTTTAGGGCCATTCCGAAGGACACAGCACGCCATTATTGTCCGTCTCTATCGAAGTGCCAACAGGCCAAGACAGCGCCAAGTCAAGTTACCAAAAGGGAGTGGGCTTGAACGGAGAACGAGGCGCAGAGGAAGTGAGACAGTGGAACTTAAACAGGGAACGAAGCAGAGTTTATTGTTGACCCTGACTGCAAGCGAACGTGTTAATAAATCAAAAATTAAATTAGCATCGCTGACGTCTCCATGTCTCGATGTCGATCAGGCGGAAGGGCAATTAAAAAAACAAATAAAGTGCAATTACAGTGTACATTTAGTGGCGCCTCCTCGCCAGCACTGCAGCGCTAATTAGCGGACTCGCCAGAGTCTTGGCATTGACTTGAGAGCCTGACCTTTCCCGGCGACTCGAGAGACTCAAGGAAGTGAACTGGAATGGAATGAATCCCCACCCCGCGACATGCAAATCATTTCCATGCATACGATAATTGTGAGAGCCCAGCCACCACCACGCAGCTGGGCTTAATTCATAATTAAAGATCACGCAGAGTGCAAAGAGGCCGACGTCGTCGTCGGTTGGGTGTAATATCACGGCTGGAACGAACAGTATTCAGTGGGGACAATGCCACAGTAAACTAAAGCAATAAAATACACAGGAAATAAGTAAAAGCCCAGCTTAAAAACCACATCTATTTTAAAATATTATATATTAAAAATGCATCTATAAGATACATGGAAATTATTTTAAGATTTTTTAAATGTTCAGCTTTAAATCTATACCACTTTACAAATGCTTACAAAATTTTACACTTTAAATTCTATTAAAGTGCAACCTAGCCAAGTCTACCTGTGAATTGGCATAAACTTCAAGTACAGCAAAGTCGAGTCTAAAAAAAAATTGATTTACGAGCGGTGGGGCGCCGTTTGTAACTCAATCAGGCGTCAAAATGTGTGTGCGGCCCTTGAAATCAAATGAGACGAGACCGAAGCGAAACAAACCGAAAAATCGAGACCAGTCCGTCATCAGATCCGTCAGAGTGTCGAGCCCCAAGTCGGCCAAAAGCTGAACCAGAGACTGGAGCTGGGAGCTGGGGCTAAAACCGAAAACCGAATCCAAAGCTAAAGCCAAGCCAACTGTGAAAACATCAAGAGCACAGCTGTTCTCTGATATGTTTGTTCGAATATATAAAGTAGTATGTGGGGAATGTGAATATTGTGAAAGGTATGACGGCGATAAGCACTATCTAAATTCCAGAACAACGTGTTTTATTTAGAGTCAAGTATTTATTGAAATCCGAACCATCTGCACAATATATATTAGAAATTCCAGAGTCACTAGGTAGTACTTAGACAAAGAAATGTTTTCTTTAAATAAAACAGAAATTGATTTAACTTTTAGATTTTTATGCACTCCTGTAAACCATTTAAGATTTATAAATGTTTCGATATTAAAATCTTTAGTAAAAACAGTAGAGTTCACATTCTAGAGTTTATTAGTATTTTGTTGTCATATTTATTATAGAAATTCCATTAAATATAAACAAAGGTTTTACTTTACCACTATATTTTCATATAAATACACTTGTTAATTATTTAAAAAACCACATTCTTCACTATATTATTACCAATCATTATTTCAATACTTATACCCATTGTTCATGGTATTGACAGTTCGTCTAAAGATTTGATTCCATTGGAATCTGTTCACACGATTATATATTGTATTTTATATACGCCACATCCCACACACTGAGGAAACTTACAGAATATATTTGCATACACGTTCGTTACACATTAGCACTGAGCTTTGGCTTTGGTTTTGCTTTTGGGTTTCGATTTAATTATTTTATTATTATGATTGCCTTTTAAGGTGACACAAACGGAAGTTTTTTCGGGGGCCTTCAGATTCTATTTCGATTTATAGATTTCGCCCAATTATTGGAAACACCGAACACTGAATTGTTGCTGATTAAATGCCAACACACGTCGAAGCGCGAAAAATACAATTTGGACCTTTTTGATAGCGCTGCTAATCAAATTTGCTTGCCGCCGTGTCTCGGAGATTCGTTGGGACGCGCAGACACCCAACGGAACCGGAGAGAGCGACAAAAGAAATTAATTTACGGTCTATTTTTTATATTATGGCAATGCGCGCGGCGACGACGACGAAGCTTCTGAATGTTTAAACTAAAAACATTTAAACAAACTTTTCGTTTTCGGTGTGTAACGCTCGCGAGCACCGCTCAAAACACAATGAGCGCGGCGGGCTCCACATTCTGAGTGAGCGAGCCAAGCAGCCCCAAAAGCACGCGAGGCGGAAAGAGGGAGAGCAGCTGCGGTGGGGCCGGCTCTCAGGAGAGTGCTGCACAGTGGTTAATTACCAACAAGTTTTGTTGAAATTTCCTTACAGCTCTGGTAGAGCTTTATATAAATTCCAGAAGAAATATTTCTTTCATTATATTATTTAAGAAATACTTTTTCTACTAAAATCTTCCAAAATTTATATAAATTTATAAGTTATGAACAAACTTTACTTTTTACTACCAAACTTTAATAAGACACCCCACTGTACGCTGGCTAATGAGCAGAAAAGAGAAGAGTGTCACAGCCGCTGCACTTTGAGTGACTGCTGCAAGTGAGTGAGAGTGTTGGGTGAGTGTGAGTGGGGGGGGGAGGTGCCAGCATGTGAAAATTTATGCAAATTTGCAATTTTTTTTTAATATAAGTGCGGAAAATAAAGCACTGGTGTCTCGTACAAATAGTAAACAAAAAGCCACTGAGCCATCAATCCGCCAAATATTTTTGCACAAAGGAAAATAATGACGAAAGTTAAATAATAATTGTTTTACAAATTTCCAAAAATGATCTTATTTAAAATTTATATAAAAAATTGATATTTCTTATCATTTATATAAATATTATTTAATATTAAATAACAAAACTTGTCGGCTTTAATCAAAAGAACTTGAAACACTTAAAAAGATATCGAATATCGCTTAAGTTAAGAAACCGTTTTGTTAAATCATTAACTAAACATTTTAGTATCAATTTACAAGGTGCAAACGTTTAAAGGGTAAGTTCACACCCTCATCTACAAAACATATGCGAAACTTAAAACAAAACATAAACATGTTTGAAATGGAAATAAACATTTCACAAACATGTGGCAAAAGCAATTTGAAATATTTTCAAGCAAAAACATATCAAATATCTCTTTTACAGTTGTCAAACGTAAATAACCATTTTGTTAAGATAAGAAATTTACATTTTTCATAAGCCTGAATAAACAAATGGTCCTTTTAAAAGATCTTTTAGATATTTAAACCACAAGCTAACCAGTTATAACAACAAAGATATTATTAAGATGTTTTGTATATTAATTTGACAAGCTTTTAAATAACATGTATCAAAATATATAAGTTTTTCTTCAAATCTTAAATATGGGAACCAACATACCATTCGAATCATCTTTAAAATCATTAACAGAATCATTTTAACTTAAGAATTATATTTATATTTATAATTATATTTCCACTCTTTGTAAACAATAAGAAATTTTATGTTAAATGGATACATGAAGCACTTTGTTTATAAATGAATTTTTTGTTTCGCCGAACGATTGTATGTCGTTTTTTATTTCCAACTGATATGAAAGGCAAATTTGTTTTTTGGCCATACGAGGAGGTGAACCTGCCTCAATTTGAGTTTCGTAGGCCCGACGCGATATAAACAAAGCAAAGGCGGCGATGATGTGCGAAAGTTCAATGCACGTTGATTACACAAAATATCAGGAAATCAGAAAATCTGAAAAAGAGGCAGCAATTGCTGGCGGCAGTTGTGGGACAGAACAAAGCATTCCGCAACCGCTTTTGTTGTAAGAATAAATCACAATTTTATGGCATTTCCACGCAACTTGGCCAACAGCGGCAGCAGCCAACAGTTGGCTGTTTTTGTTTTTTTTTTTTGTACGTGCTTTTCGACCTGACAGCAAAATTTCTCATTAACATTTGAACATGAAGTTACTACAACATTTAAGGGACCCAAACTTCATCTCTATGAACCATAGACACATGTCGCGCAGTGTCTTTGGGCCAGGCCAAAAACTCACTCACTCACTCTGTTCATATGCAAATTTTAGCCCAGCAACAGAAAAAAAAAGCATTAACAAAAAATTCCCCGAACAAAGAGTCTGACAAAAAAGTTTATTTTGCAGAAGTAAATTTTGTTTTTCTTCTTTTCTTTTTTAACGAAAACGAAATATTTATGACCTCGAGGCGACAAAGCAAAAAAAGACACTGTGCATCCACACATGCTCAGCTACCAAAAATACAGCAGCAGAAAATAAAAATATACAAAAAATAATAAAAACCAGAAGATGCACAAATGTGCAAGCTGCTGCCACTTTTTCCGCGCAAAATATTCCCTTTCCTGGGCAGGGAAATATGAATACGTAATTCAATTTGATTTCAATGCAAATTTGGAGGAATAAAAAAGGAAGAGAGTAGTGAAATAAAATCTAATATTCGTTTGGCTGCATGAAAATGTAATAACCAGGACCATAATGATGAAGCTCGCGTTGTCTTTATAAGCTTAACAAATGATGTGAGCACCTTTGACGTTTGGGAAGTTTTTATAAATTTAAACTATTATAATATACTTTGAAACATAAATAAGAGATATAAAACTCACTATTTATTTATAAAATAAACACTCTGAACTTTCTCTAGAATTATTTTACACATTTTGAAAACAAATATCACGAAAAGATATTGTATCATAATGAAATTGTCCAAGTAAGGTAATTCCCTCTTCTTTATACAGGAAAATTCAATTTTCCTTTTGCATTTCATGCTAGCCGACCATCATTTCTGACATTGTCGACTGCGAAAATGTTTAATGTCAGGATCGACGACAAATGAGATGTGTGTGCTAGTGCATATAATGGCTCCGTGACTGCCATTGCCTTTGAATTTCGTTGGGGTGTCTGTGCCACATGTGCGTGCCAAAAAAGTAAAACAAAAATATATACATATATATTTGGGGTAATGGGAAAGTGCGTGCCGCGAGCGAATAATTTACGATCCAACTGCAGTCGCGGTCAGTGCAAGTGAATGCGTTTTCAGGCGACGCGACACGATCATCGTCGTCTGGCATTATTTTATAAACCCCCACAAGACCGTCAAGGTCAGCGCTCGATACCAATCGAGTGGAAATACTTTTGGCAGCCCGCTCGGCAGATTAATTAAGGCAGATACATAAGATAGAGAGACAGACAGAGAGAGAGAAGCCAAAAAAGCCCGAAAAGTATCTGCTAATGTCCAAACAGCGGGCCGCTGAAAAAGTAATTATTATAAATAATTATTAGAGCGCAGTGGCAGTTAGGCAGCGCCAGCGGATCCAAACGTTGAATAGCTATTGTTGTACAGAAACAACACCATTCTGCTCTATCTGAATCTGGCTCTCAATCTGAATCGGTGGCTGACTGCTGCCTGCCGGTTTACTTTCGAGAGGGGACACAGGGAGAAAATAAGGTTAAGATACTTTTAGTTCGATTTTTAAAAGGCCAAAACCTTATAATTTTACCTGTCTGTGTAGGTAGATTTTAGAGAGAATTTCAATAAAATGAAATCATGCTTCAGTTTTGAAGAAATATTTGAAGACCAATTAAAGGCGAATATTTGAATATCAAATTGAATATTAAGTGACTTTAATTCTGTGTTGTAACTGATAAATATAAGCACCTTATTAATTAATAATATGACTGATTTAAATATACAAAAATTCAAAATATTATTTATTACAAGGGAGTACCAAGAATTACCAAAAATGTTTCATTTCTTCATCTCAGTGGACTGTGGACTTTTAAAAATGTATTTATTAACCACTACAAATGTCGCTCAACCCACACAATATCCTTAATAAATTTCCAACAGCTTGGTAGCCCAATTTTTTCAACAGTGCTGTTTAGTCTGAGTGCTTTTAGCACATTGATAGATAGGCACAGGCCAACGCTCTCACTCGACGGCTACTAAAACCGGGGCGATATTGTACTAAAGGCAGCGAGGTGGGGCATAGAGAAAGAGATTAGGCCAGACATAGAGTTTTGTGTATATAGTATACACCCATATAGAGACCATAACTCCACTGCTGCTGCCTGCAACTTTCCATATTGAAAAATTTTCCATTGTTTGCGATTAGAGTTTGGCGATGCAAGTGCGCAGATAAGCCGCTCATTAAGAGTGTTTCTTTTCGATTTTACTTTTCTTTGGCACTCTACAAGTTATGGGATTCAGTGAGCGGGCAGAATAGTAATAATAGCAGAATAGGAAGCCAAGAAACACGTAATTTGGTTTGTGCAAATTGCAACTGACAACTGGGCGTGGTCCAGCCGGGTTTTTGCATATGGAAAAGAGATGGAAATGCGGTAGAAAAGCAGAGAAGCCGGCGCACAGTAGCGCCTTTTCTCATTTAGCGTTGCAAAAATCATATCTCTTGAACC
>JAEIII010045135.1:0-21359 GCA_018905755.1 Drosophila ohnishii | reverse complement strand
AAATAATAATGTATTTCATGGTTACATAGTTTCAATTAAAGAAAGTTTTTGCATAAATATTGAATTTATTCAAGATTAAGTGTGTGTTAAAAATATATGATTTTGGGGGGTAATAAGTGGATAATAATAGTATTGTAATATGAAATATTAAATAAATAAATGATTAGGATGGTAGTTGGAATAATTCAATTTGGTATTCATTTAAAATGTTGATTATTCAATGGGATTTATAAACATATTACCATAAATATATGATGGCAAGCTTTTAATATTAGTGAATATTTGTCATTCGGTTGATAAATCTTAATATTAAAATTGTATGGCACAAGTTTGTATTTTACAATTGTATCAGAATAATAGGTTATACAATTTTTAAAATTTAATAAAGGGTTATTTCCTTAATAATCCCTTCAAATAATTAATACCCCATACCTAATAACATGTTGTAAGAACTCTAAAAGTTCTTTGAACCATTACGAAACCTCTCTATTCCTAAGATATACTCCCCATTTACTCAGAACTCCCTTCTCAGCCGTCACTTTTCGCAGCATGACTGCATGATTGGGCCCAGTAATTGATCGACTGATCCAAGTGAGTGATTTTTGATTACATGAAACACCAGATAACTCATCCGAATGTCGAAAAAAAAAAGACTACAATCATCATCTATGGCAGAGGTTTCAACTGAATGGGGAAGGAAGGTTGTACCCAGAGAGACGTTGACAGTTTGACTTTTACTTTCCAAATTGTTAGTGCGACATCAAGTGGCAAAGTGTGGCACGCCAGGGGGGGAACTGGAGTGCGGGGCTCGCTTCTATCCCAGCTCCTCGCTTGCGGTTGGCTCCGCTCGTAATTATTTCATTGAATCGTTTTGCTTGCTGAAGCGTTTCAATTGATCGACTGTGCCGGCACTTGAGAAAGTTTTATTTTTTATGGTGTATTTGTCTTCTGTGCTTTTTTTTCCTGAATATTTTTTGGGGTTTGGGGGGTACTTTGTAAAGACATCGTCTTGTAATTGATCAACACGGTGGATGGATGGATGGATGGATGAGTGCCTCGGTACATCCGTCTCGAGCAACTTTCAATGAATAGGAACATAAAAAGACTCTTGATTTCTATAAACCGCAGTTGCCAATTTTAATTATACATCTCTCTATCCCTTTCACTCTCTTCCCGAAGCCTGTAATTAAAAGACTTTTGCGTCTCTCCCAAAAAGTTTTCCAGACCTTGTCCACGCAAGAATCGACAGTAAAAGTAACACGAAAAAGTGACTCGAAACAAAAGTGAATGTCCGGCAAAAAGGTACATATAACAAATGAAGTCATGAACTTTGTATCTTGTAGATACAATTGTGTTTACAAATTGCTTGTAATTAAAAACTGTCATTCGGTTGTAGAGGGTTGTGCTCTTTAGGGTTTATTTTGTTTCGTGAAGATTTGTGGGATGATTGATCGTTGATTTCGATTTGGAATAAATTTATAAATGATTTATTCTAACTTACCCGGCTTAGACTTATTGATATTAATAGGAAAAGGAGGTGATTACATACCTGAAACGATATTAAATAAAACATATTAGTGAAAGAGGTCAATAAAATATAATAAAATAAACATGACTAATTGTTGTCTAACTATTTAAAATTTAATCATATAACTATGCACTTATTTACTTAAATATTGTATTTCATCTTTATTTTTAGCTGACCTATATAATAATCCATCTAACCAAGCCCAATTAGTACGGTAATCCAGTGGCAAGACCTCAACTGTGCACACATTATTACTCATAAGTGGAGCGCGTCTATATGGGTCCCACAAATTAGACAAAAAAATATATATTTCAAGGCACCTGTCAATTGTCAAAAACAAAGAAAAAAATTAGCCAAACTCTGCCGAGGTCCCAAGGCAATCGAGCTAAATGTTCCAGTTAGCCATAGACATCTCCGCTGGGGTCAATGCGAAGCCTTTTCCCCGCCACATTACCTCTCAATTAGACGCTTCTCTTCGGTGGGTTTTGACCCAGTTTGAAGCTCGGCCGCAACCGCCTTGACAAACAATTATGGCTGGCTGGCAGGCATAAAAAAATAAGGTGAATAACCACCCACAACACGCTTTTTGGCGGCATGTGACGGAAGTGACCTTGTCAATGGATTTTTTGGACTGGTTTCTAATGGGGGTCTGCTGCCGTTACGCCTCCACACTTAGCTGGCTTTTTCGAGTCACGCGCCGCTCTTTTGAAGCTCAACCTCACTGCAGGTCGATAAACTTTGAGAAAATTTTCATAATTTTTCGCCGGTAGCTTTTCTGTAACCTCTCTAGAAGCATTACGAGTGCTGGGGAAGGAGAAAAGAGTCTGGCTTGGTGAAAATTTGCATTGGTTGTGAGGTAATAAATATCCAGCTGGTCAGCGACTAACTTAGGCCATCGATCGCGGATCCCGATCCCGATCCCCCTTTCATTCATTCCCCCTGCGATTCAGGTGCATTCACATTTGAATTTCAATTTCAAATTGAACGTAGCGAATACGAGAAAAAAAATAACATAAAAATCGCATGCGAGAAAAATGAAATCAAGTCAAAATTATGCGCATAAGTTGCAAGTTTAGGGGGGAGTTTTTCAGATAGCCACACTAAGAAAAAATACTTCTAAACAAGGGGATTTTTATTCATAAAATAAGGTGTCATTTGATGGACAAACTTCTACATTTAAGATACGGAAATAAAGAGAATTCATTGAAGTGCTTTTTGGTGTAAATTTCTTATAAGTTGTTACTGGTTGCTAAAAATATAAATAGAGTTACAAAGGAGTATAAATAAAGTATTGCTTATTTTATAATCCTTATTTAGATGTTTCAATATATTTCTTTATGTGTATTCGATCGCTTATATGTAGCGGCACATACTCGTCTGTGGCCGTTATGGTTGCAGAAATTTATCATCGCCCGGCTTGGATCGAATTGCGGGTCCGGAGCAAAGGAGAAAGGTGCAACAAGTGGCAGCTACAAAGTGGTTGAAACGGCAAGCGGCGAATGCTGCAACATCGGCCAAATCAGCAGCAGCATCGGCATCAGCAGCAGCTGCCACAAATGCTTCGAATACTTTATTGATTTCATAGCACATTTGCCAGGAATTTTAGCAACCGTTGTAGAGATACACATATGAGTGTGCATCTCATTTCGGGGCAGCACAAACCAATTCTAGATCTTTTATATCTTTAAAAAATTAAGCCCACGAACGGAAGTGCAAAGGCTTGCCTGAGAAAATTGCTTGTAAAATTCAATTCAACTTAGTTCCGTTTCTTTGAAGGGCGGAAATTGTTAGGTAAATTGCATTCAATGGGGAAATTTCAAATTATTATCATAATTTTGTATATTACTTTCCCATTAAAATATTATAACCTTTTTATTATCATTCCTCACCCATCAAATAACTTATCTTTCCCTCGATTTATTCCCAAACAACCCTACGCATTTTGCTCTCATAATTGCCAGCTTCATCGCAAGATCATCTTTCAAGAAACCCCTAAAAAATGCAGTCACTTGCCACTTGGTCAAGAGATGAGAAATATTTGGTTTCTGACTTTTTGCCGGCTTTAGCTGCCGCTGCTGCTGCTTTCTTTGCAACATTTCAACGTTTTGCGGCAGCTTCGTTAACGTTTACTTTCTCCTTCGATGTGTACCTTTTCCTGCTATTTTTTTCGGTACGGGTATTTCTTTTTTTTTTTCCTGGTGCCGCTTTTTATTCATCTTTTTCCGTTTTTTCGGCTGGTAACCAGTTGGGTGCACAGGTTCAGGTTCAGGTCCGTTTGCTCGCGGACTTTGCTTATTGCGGCTTGAATATTTTTATGTCTGCGTTTCTTATTTTTCAATTTTTTCTTGGTTTTTGGGAAAGCCAAACGGCATCTTCAGCGTGCAGTTAAGTTAAGGCGGTGGCAAGTGGCGTTGCACGAGGAGAAACATAGAGGGAGAAGAGCTGCAGGGGCAGAGAGATGGGCAGTTTCTGCGATTGTTATCAGCTAAATGGTGTTAAAGTGCGTGAGAAACCCGGCATGAAGCCTCCTCGGTCTCCACTCGTCGTAGGATGCAATGGCCCCCGGAAAAGTCTCAGCCAGGCGGAGGGACCGCAACTTTTACCCTGTTATACAACATACACACACGCGGTAAAGGGCAATGGCAATGCCCCTACACTATCCTCATCATAGACCCGGCGTGTTGATGATGATCATCATCATGATCGTAAAACTTTTCTTCAAGTGCCCTCAACCTCAACACGTAACATGAAGGAAATGCAATCTCCACACACACTCACGAAAATTGTAACGAAACCTGAGCGAAAACAATAAAGAAATAAAGGGCCAGCTACCTCCGACACCGGGAACTATAATTATTTCTAAATATATTTAATAATAAATCAAGCTAGTTAGAAGTCTAAAATAATATCCTCACATAAACTAAATAAATACTTAAGCCAGGTAGCTTAAAAAATACAAATCATATGAAAACTAACTGTTTGAAAGGCTAACATAACATATATCATACCCAAAACCCCCGGTAAAGCACACATTTACTCAACGAAATATGAACAATTTCGGTTGTTTGGGCCTAAACGCGTGTCACTTGCATAATAACAGCAATAACGACAACAACGTCAGCAACAAAAGCAGCTCGTAAGAGCGGCAAAAATGTTGATAAACATTTCAGCAGCTTAATGAGCAACAAATTGAATTCGTAATTGAAGTGTTTGACGAGCGGCGTTGAAGCGCTGCTGCATTTTGGATTTTGGCTTTAGCTTCGTTTTGTTGATGTTTTTCATGCAACACTTTTTCCGCCGCCGCCATGCCACAAGAAAAACCGAGGAAAAAACAAGCATAAAACTCTGGTGTAATCAGCCTGCGTGCATTCGAGTGGCGCCCCCTCAAGTGGAGCTTACTGGGTGGGTAAATACTTACTCACAGTCCGCCGAAATTGGGTTTCGTATAGCAGCGGGATTTGTGCAAGATCGTTAAATGGTTAGTTAAATTGGGGTTATCATCACATGCTGGATGCTTGGCTAAGCCGTAATGACGCCGAGGAGTGGGAGAAGCCCATCTGTGGCATTTCATTAAGTGATATACCCATTTGACTAAGTTGGTAATTGTGGTCTAGATTTGATGGCAATTTTATTACGCTATTTTTTGGTGACCTTTGAATAATACTAAGCTTCCCACTGATAGTCGAGCAGCAGTTTGTATTTAATGGTCTAATGATTATTGTACAATAATCTCATGTTGCAACAAGGCCTATTTATTATTACTAAACAAGGCCTACTTGGATTATATAGAAGATTTCATAAGAATTTTTATTAGGTTCGATTCTTTTATATCATTTAGATGTTTAAATATATGTTTGCTATTTATATCGCAAAGCAGACAGATATTATTAATAATAATATAAATACGAATTCAACACCATAACTTCTTTACATCTCAAAAGGCAGCTCAAGTACAAAACCCACCAAGTGAGAACTTATGTAAATTTTCATCTAAATTTAAATGCATCCATCCTGTTAAGTAGTATCTTAGGTAAATATTTTATTTAAAAATCTGCATATTTGGTTAACAATTTATATCTAATCTTTTTTTCCCTTTTTTTTATATACTTATATATATTTTTTGCAAGTTTTTAGCACTTGAATGGCACTTGCTCTACAGCCAAACATCGTGCGTCATCTGCGGATAAAGAAACAGATCGAGATCGTGGCAAGCGCGGCTGGCGAAAAACAAAATTTCCGAGCCAAAACCGAGACTGAAAAGTTGGCTACAAATCTTGGTGTTAATTCAATTACGAGGGGGCTAATAACTAATATGCATAGGAAGATCGGATTGAGTGCTAAATGAGTTGGCTGTAAATGTATCTGGCAGCAGCGAGCAGCTTGTATCTTGTATCTGCTCGATGTTTTCGTGTTCAGAGCCCCCAGCTAGCTATGTGCTTGCGTAATTAGCGACCAAAGAAAAAGTCCAGTCCAGAAGGAAAAAGATGAAAATGAAATGAATGAAAAGAAAGCCAGGTCTTATGGTACGTGCCCAGCACTTGACAAACTTCAGAGCAGAGCAGAGCCCAGCTCTATAGATAAAAATACCACGGCAAACGCACACAGAAATTGAAACACAAAAGAAATGACGAATTATTGTGATTATTATTAGGAGACACAATTGATTTGGCATGCGGTCCGAATGGAAGACCCTAGCCGATCCGACCGCTGTGGAAAATTGAATTTCTTGGGCCCACCTTTTGGATGGAATCGGAATTGGAATCGGAATTGGAGAAACACAACCTAGCCGGAGATTTCACTTTGCAGCAGCAAGATGGGGGAAAAAACTGCGACCTAAACAAAACAAAACAAATGAAATGAAGAAAACTTTCCAACAAAGAGAAAAATTAATCAAATGAAATGATGACGACGCAGCCACGAGTCACAATCTCAGCTGAGCCTCAAGTTCATCTCTCAAATCATTTGTTTCTGGGGTGCACAGAGGGGGGAGGGGCGCCCGCTGGATCTCACAAACTACAAGATACTTCTACAACTTCCGCTACAAGCCGACATTGTTGCAAATCTGCACTGCGCTGGATGAACCGAGGGTAACAATTTGGTTTTACTTTTATCTTTGCCTTTGTCTGATGCCTCTGATGCCTGGCACATTGCACATTGGACCTCGGAGCTTGGAAATCTAGCAGTTTCTGGGGAGAAATTCGCTTGTAAGTGAATTTCAATTGTCTCTGACGTCTCTACCTAAAAAAAATACATTCTAATTGGGTCGGAAAGCCACCGGAACTAAGAGACTTAATTAATAAAAGTAGTGGGTTCTTGTATTTCACTTGCATTGGTAATTTAAGCTTTTCTCCACGAAGTTTCTTTTCTAATGGAAATTAATACTTATATATTCTCCAAAAATTTTAATATTTGTAAGGTGTAAATATTAATTAAATATTTTTTTTTAATAAAAACCATACAACCACCTAACAAAATGTGATTAAATATGTTGAAAAATAAATCACAGAATGCTTTTAGGAATATCAAGTAAAAAAATATTCGAATATTTTACAAAGATACTACGTAGTGTAGCTCCAAACATACATAAATATCTGAACAGACTATTAAAAGTTAAATTCATTAAATAATCTTCAAACTGCAGAGACACAGGGGTGCTCCATTAATAAACGATAATCAAAACAATCAAAAGTAGACACCGCAATGAATGGAGTTTTCTGATCCGATTCCAGCTGGTGGTCTCTTTATATCATCTTCCCTGAATGAAATACACAACGTTGTCATCTCAAGCCAATGAATTCATTTTTCCAATACCCGCGGACGGAAATAATCAATTCATTTCCCATGGAAAACAACCAATTCAAGACCAATGTGGAGTAAATCCACCAAGACCACCAGGCGAGGGCATCTTCATTCGAAGCCAAGGGCTACATGGGGGACAGCAGCTACTTCTACAACTCTTGCTCTTCTTTCTGCTCTCCGTTCGGGGTTCTGTTTATTTACGATCATTGGGAAACGCGGTGGAAACGCAGCGTGCCATTAAATCGTTTAAATGGCTTCCTTGGCACTTCATAATTTGCCGATCAAAGCGCCCCAAACTCCAAATTGCCCTGGAAGAATCTTTGCGTGTGGGCGTTGCCCATTGGTCCCCAGGAAGGTTCGATCTGCTAGCTAAAGACAGCAGGGAGCAGATAAAGCTGGTCAATCGGGGGTCTTGGGTAGAGCGAGAAGATACCAGAGTATCACCGGAAAAAAATTTTAGTGATTCATTTAAGAAGATGAATAACTAGCGGGCTGTAACCTTCTAAAATGTACCTCAAAGTTTTATTTTATCAAATGTTATTTATAAAATTTATTACTATTTATTAAGCACTTCTTTTCAAAACCACCTATTTAAACAAAGATTGGGATTAAGTCAAGTTTTTCGCGTGAATAAATTGCCATTGCCATGTCCATTGCATCTTGACCGCCAAACTGGACTCGGAGCTTCGGTTGCAAGTCGAAGCTGGAATAGCAATTAATTGTATATTATTTGCGCGTCGTTTATTTACAGCAAATTAGCAGAGTTGCAATTTTTCTTCAACAGGAAATTATTGTTATTGGCGGCAACGACGATGGCCAAGATCGCCAGTGAAAGAGAGAGTATCTCGAGGATACATTATGTGGCATTTTCTTCTTGCAACAAATGAAAGTAAAGCGAGGAATTAAGAGATTAAATGTCTAATAAATATAATATGTTAGATATATGTTCAATATTTAATTTAACCAAATTCAGTTTAGCCTTATTCAAGACACTGCAACCTCTAGTTTCTCTATTGAATTAGCTCTTAAAAAGACCTAATTTCGGTTTCATTTTCAGCACTTTCCATGTTAATTGAACGTGGTCAGCAGTTGGACCAAAAATCAGTCTCGACATTTCCCCATTCGCCTTTTCCCTTCACTGCAGAGGCGCTCCAATGAGCACGAGAAAATCCGACGACAGACGACGGACAACGGAGGACGGGCGACGACGCGGAAATCAAAAGTGTGGCCAAGCCAAAGCAAACAAGAAACAGAGCCGGGAAAAAGGTATTTCATTGTTGTCATTCGATTATCGATGGCTGTCGCAGGCGTTTTCAATTCACGTCGCTCGTTTTTCCCCCATTTGCACTTTTCCACCAGCTACCTTTTCCAGCTACCTATTTGCACTTTCGTTTTCGATATGGCGGTGGTAGCCAAAGCCTGGCAACTGATCAAACATCAAGCAAACCTGATTCAAAAATTAATGTTTAGGCCCAGTTGCACTACCCATTTTGCCTTCTGGGCAGTTTCCGTCGTTTTATGTTGAAAGGAAGCCAACCAAGTAAGTAAAAGTTTCTGTTTACGCATTCAGCTCGCTTACTTCCTTGTTTACATAATTATTATGTTGGTGTGTTTTTCTTTTTTGGCCAGGTCCGAAGACTCTGAGGTCCAATTAGAAGTATGGAAACTCGGGAGAAGAACTAAAACTGCAAATTAGCTTAAATTTTGCGTGACTTAATTAGGAGGCTCAGTGTCCAATTACATCATCACACTCCACCATCATCAACATCAACATCAGGGCCCGGATTCGTGGATAGATAGGAAAGTGCACCTTTATGGCATTTTCTTTCAGCCGATCATCTTGCTCAGGGGAATGGAACGGAGCTCCCGGATTGAGTGTGGTCAGGGCCCTCACTGGGCATTAAGATAGCCATCGGGTTATATAACCCCATAACGTGCTGGGGGTAATCATAAAACGCAGATCATAACTTTGTTAGAACTCTTTTTCCGGGTTGTCTATTTGTGGCCCTTGTGGCATTATTAAAAATTGCATTTCAGTTGTCTTTTTTAAAATATATAAAGTAAAAAACCTTTAGCATAAGCTAACAATCCAATTAAATTTGATTAAAAAGCTTTAAATATAAAATTCTACCACTCCTTTTCCCAATTTATGATTTCTTTGAAGTTTTATTTTATTTGGTTTCTGCGCATTCCATTCCCATGTTCAACATAGTTTGACAATTATTTGCAATTAATTTAATTAAGAAAAATAAACAAAGCTCTATGCCTTGCCTGGGCCAACCAAATATTTACACTCTTTGACAAATTAAATACAACGAAAGGAAAAAATATTTGTATTTAATTGCATTACGGGCAATTAAGGCAACCGGCAAAAACAGTGTAAATAAATCTTGTTGGGCAACCTGGCTTTGGGTTTTGCTAGCGTTTTTTGGGCCAATTTAAATGCATTTGGAATTATGATAGAAAAGCGCCGAATGAAACCCCAGTAAACAAGTCCAACCAGTTGGGCTCTAGCCAAGGTATTTGTAATCATAATAAGACAAGTTGCAACTCCGGCTTGGTCCCGATCTCTCTCTGCACCTCTATCTCTATATATTTGCCCCTAAGGGGTGGGAAGCTGTGGGGGAGAGGGCCGCCTTCTCGGCCAGGGGAAGTCATCTTGTGTGGCTAAACAACAACGAGACATCAAGTTGAAGTTCGCACGGCACTTGAAAATGCAGAAAAAAAATAGAAAAACTGAACGAAAAAAACTCTATATTGTATGGATGATAATAGAAAAAAATCTAGCCCTGTAAACAACGATTTTTGTTTACACTTTTTTAGTTTAAGGAGTAAATATTTCCTTTGAGGAATTTTCTAGGAAATTCCTCCTATCATTAATTACTTAAAACGTATTATAAACATATTTCTTTGTAATTTTTTAGATAGCCAAACAACTCCCTGTAGCAGTGTATAATTATATATATACATATCCAAGTTTATATGGTAGAAAACAGTGAGCAGCAGCAACAACGGACCAACAAACAACAGCTGCCTGACAGAAAGTACTTTCTTTCTTAATAAGATGCGCAGTTCGCATATTTGCAGTCACAACAGGGGGCAGGTGAAAAGGGGGATGCCTGGGGAACTGAAAAGCCAGCGATGCGTCTGCCTTTTGCCTGTCTGGCTGGCGGCTTCTTCTCCGACTTCTTCTTCTACTCCGCCAAGTTAATTTGTTGACTGCAACTTGCTCTAATGCATGCAGACAGACCCAGACCCAGCTCCTCCGGAACCCCGGGTGCTGCTCCCAGCAGCTGAGGCAACGACAACATTTGCTGGCAAATAGTTTTTCCCGCTTATCTCCCAGAGGAACGGAGCGACGAACAACAGCCACAACTGCTGCAGTGACACAAAAGTGAGTTTTTGGGAACTGGCAAAGTGGCACAAAGGTTGACGGGCAAAGTCGAGGCAAGGCAGGTGTTGAAAATATGCCGTCGCCGTTGTCAGTGCATTTTATGTGTGAGGGTGTATGCAACACAGCTAAAGGAGCATCAGCATCTGCAGCAGCATCAGCAGCCACATCTCTGCTGCGGACTACAACAGCAGAAAAGACAAATGAGGCAAATGGGTTACTCGGCTGGAATTGGAATCGGAGACTGAGACTCCTATATAAGGTTTTGGTTGGGATCTAAACATTGATGGAGAGTACTTGATAAGGCTAAGTACTTGAGAGAACACCTGAGAGAACTCTAATGTATTTGGCTTAAAATTAAATTAGTTATATATTCTAATAGGATACACGCACCTTTAAGTTTCCACAATTGCAGATGATTTCATGCCAATCTTCCATAAATAAATAACACATCTACAAACTAATTAACCAAAAGAGTATATCCAATTTAAATGGCCGGATCTATTAGGCGAAAAATCCACCAAAACGAATCGAAAACAAAATTTTAACTGCTGTCGCTGAGCATTACACCCACTCAAAGCAAAGCAGACATATTTGGCCTGTCACTTGCCTCATTTGCATAACAACATAAAAAACAACAAGAACCACAAGCTCTGTGGCAAATTGCTACTTACTGTCAAGCCGAAAGACCAAAAATGTATCCATCAAAAACCAAGTAAACAAAGGCAGAGTTAAAGAAATGGAATAAGAATTGTTTAAATTAATTTTAGGTAAGCAAACAACTTTATAAAAGAACTTCTTGAGAAGCGCAAGCGTGTGAAAAAGGCAGCGATGAACAAAAACAAATTAGAGTTATGAGTGCGGGTAAACAATTAAGCTGATCTACGCACTCTTATGAAAGAGGGATCAAAGAACTGGCTTCTACTTTCAAATTCCAGATTCTGTTTTGGTATTTCCGCTTACATAAATTAGTTGTAAGATGAAATTTCCTATCTTTTCAGTTCCATTCTCTCCACTCCCATTGCGTAATTCCCTCCAACCATAAAATAGTGTCCAGAGAACGTTGGAGATTGTTTCCTCTCTAATTTGTAAAGGTTTTAACTTTTCTCCTTTGTCTTCATTTTTATTATTTTTGTCACGCACTCAAAATCAATAAAAGAAGAACAATAAATTGGGAAATAATATATACAAACCGAAGCTTAAATACACTTGATAACCTGGGATATAGTCTTTCAGTTTATGTTAAAACAAACAAAGTTATGGCTATTTTCAAGAACTTTTCCTTTAAGTTCTAAAAGATATAATATTTGTTTACATTTTTTGGAATAATTTTGAAAAATATCTTTCAAGTTCGAACATACTTCTTTTTAGGGTATTTCTTAGTGAATTTGTATAGCAATTTAATTTAATTTGTTGATCGTTCTTCGTTCTTTTACGATTATTGTTCTTTTTCTTTAATTTACTTTGTTCAATGAAGTGGCCCGTTGCCTGTAATTATTTTTACTGAAATAGCTTTAAATTGCCAAGCTCTTGAATAGTTGCCTTTGCCATAAAAAGAAGACTAAAACGTTTTCGATCTTATCTTAAATTTTATAGCCTGTTTAGCTAAGTAGATGGGTCTTACGTTAGAGTAATTAGTTTTCAGTTAACTTTACGGTTTGAATGCAGGTAGTAAACAGAATCACTTCCCCAAAGCCATATATATTTACTATTCAGCGACCTTAAAAACACAAGGGAATGTTTTAAACTGACCCCTGCGTTTTATTCTAATTTGTTGGCTTTTACTTTTTACTGCCCACATATATATAAATGGTAAATGGAATAAGGAGAAACATTTTCCCTTTTGCCCAACAAAAATTTCTTTGTCGCTCACAGTCTCTAATTAGCATATTTCGTGAATTTCTGTAATTAAAACCCAAGCCAGAAAAATATTTTAAAGAATTTCGCTAAGCCAGCGACAAAACAAAAACATAAATCACGCAACATTTTTGGGGGAAATGAAAGTTGCAAATTTGTGGTAATTCCTTTAAATGATTCCAAAACTATAATTAGTGGAGAAAGATTCAAAATATTTATATGAGTAGAATTGCATTTATTTTCCCTAAATTAATTCTTAAGTTTGAATACCTAAAAACTACACGTTTTTTGGCAAGTCTTTTATCTTCAAAAATATTGCTCAACAGCAGCTTGCATAATTTTATAGTTTTTAAAGTTTCATACAAAACGCTTTGTTCTTTTCTCACTGAAAGCGAAAATATGTGCGCACAAGAATTGACGACTATCATTTTCTAAATATAATTTTATAGCCAAAAGTTTTTTATAATTTTCTTGCTGATCAGCTCTTTGTCATGCTAATTTTGAAATTTGAAAATGCAAATTTCTTATGGAGATTCTCTTTATACGCCGAAAGCAGGCAAACCGGAATCGATGGGCATTATTTATGAGACGTTTATTGATTTCATATACGTGTATTTTTTGGGGCGTGTGCTCCACGAGCTTCACGGCAATTTGTAAAGCCCCGTTTCTGGTTTTCGGTTTCGGAACGTCTCGGGGGAGATCTCTGGATCAATTGCCAATTACTGAGCAAACAAAATATTTCTCTAATTTGCTGACACGAAGCGAGGCGACGCGCGGAGGAGCCCGCTCCAGCTCGCATGTCACGGCCGCGAGGAGTTCCAATCAAAACTCTGGACCAAATAACTCTCCAGCACCGGGCTGCAACTTGCAGCTCCCAATGGTTTGATGCCTCTGCTCTGATAATTCCAGTCAGGCGATGTTTGGGCTGGGTTCTGGTCTGGCCGAGCTTGGGTTTCGGCGGCTATCGCTTGCCAGCGAAATATTTTTTCTAATTAATAATAATAACAATTGATGCCCGAGCCGAGTCGGGCCGGGCCAGGCCATCATCGTTCACGGCTAACGGAACTGGCCGAAAAGGAATGTGGAGCAAAAGGTGTTAAAATTGTATTTATTTGCCAAGTTCTCCCCCTTTTCTAGCCCGGATCTCGACGCTGTGGCTTTTCTCTTGGCCCAACAACATCTAAGCGGTTCATCAAAATTGTTCGCCTCGCTTAAATTGCATTTTGCTTTTCAAATTAAACGTGAGGTTTCTGCGGTTTGCTTAGGTTTAGGCCCTGCCAAGATGTCTATGACTTTGTATATAAATCTAGAGCATAAATCTTTTGAATTTATTAATGTTGTTTTATTATTTGAAGTTTAATGAAGGAAATGATTGAATTTAATATGTAAACATTTTGCGAATAAAAATACGAATACAAGTTAATTTCGAAATTCGAGGTGGCAAATTCGATACTCCCCGAATGACTTTCCCTCCCCAAAGCCGCAAGTAATTGCAACGAAAAATTATTTAGTTTTGCATACCGCGCACACACTCCGCCGTGTGGCAGTTGGAAAATTCATTTGTCCATATGCCAAGGGGATAATTACCATGACTCGCACTCGAACAAAAGCGGTTGCTTTATGGCAGCAAATTTTATTGCATTTTACAATTTGGCTCGCTACCCGACCCCGGTGAACTGAACCCGTGCACCCGAGACCAGAGACCCGAGACCCGAGACTCCGAGACTCTCTTCACATGTGAGTTCACATTGTTGGCCCGTGACCTAAAGCGGGTCGGCAGGTGTCGACAACTGGCGGTGGTGACTCACCCAGGTCGTATTGTTTTCATTTTCGCATAATTACCAGAGTGGCGAATGCTAAATGGTCAGAGGGAAAAATGTAACAACAGTTGAGCGGGAAACCCTATAGAGGCTTGGGAAGTTTTTTTCAGCCCGCTGCATTTCCGGCTGCTTTATATGAAGTTTTTGTTTCAGCTACTATTCATTTTTGAGCTGGCTCTGATGTCATTGACAACGACTCAATTACGGTGAGGTGAGGGGAGGTGGGGCGTTTAGCAGGGCACTTGGGGTAACGTTTCCATAGAATTGTGATCTCCATTTAATAGTTCTTTTGTCTTGATGACTCGTCCAAAAATGGTGCTAAAACAGACGTCAAAGCTTCGAAATTGAAAGTGTTTCAGCGCCGTCAAGAGTGGGTGCCAAAAAAATGTGTATTTAAAAAAGCAATTACCCAAAAAATATGGCATTGAAAGTGCTTGAAATGCTCGGATTTTGAAGATTTGAGTCAAGTCAATGAATCATTTGAGATATCCTAAGCGCGCCAGCGAGGTGGATTGCATAAACGGCCAGTTCGCTGCTTAAGTCATTCGTATTTGTGGTGACAACATTTCGCTCAAAGTAAACAACACAATTTGGCAGTTGGACTTGACAGTCCTAGGTATATTATGCAAAAAAGAGTTTACTTGTCTCATTTACCTGCCCCTTGAGCGCCGCTTCCTCCGGCACTTGATCTATTTTTAGGCTCCCAGCTCATCCAAAACCTCTGCCTCCGTCGCCACAAATATTGACATACGAATCTTGTGTTTGCCAAAAAAATCAACCATCCAGCGCATTGGGGTAAATACGGAAGATCGTCTTCGGTTCTATTTGAGCTTTTATTTCTTTTAATTAGGCACCATATTTGCCGATGATTTCGGCGCTGATGATGAGCTCAATGGTGAGCAATCAAAGTGAATGCCGAGCAGCAAGCTGATCATCTATCTATGCTGCGGACTCAACAGGTTGCGCAGCGCAAAGTGACTGGCAAACAGCAATCAGAAGGAAGCTTTAGCCCTCACCTCAGGCACCCAGGGGTAAATAGTCGGCAATTATGGTTGGGTCTCTCTATCCCGATTGGCTGATGGGGAGCAATTAGCGGCATTTGTTTATCAAATTAAGTCGCAAGTGGCAAGCACCTGCGATTAAGTGACAATCTCATGGGCTCTTTAATGGCGTCATTGAAAATTAACAAACCACACACCCGGTGTAGCCTTGAAGAGGGTTTGCCATGTTATTGGCATGATAGCCATGATATTGATGGGATTTTATTAAAAAGAAAATATATACTAGTTCTTAACTTGTTGGGTTTTTAAAAGGATTTAAAGGAATCATAGAATTTCAAAGACAATACTTTTACCTAACCTTAGCCTGAGGTAATTTGTAGGCCTTTCTAAAATAGATAAAAGGAATAAGGTTGGGAATCAAAGGTAACTTTTTTAATAGAAACAATATAAAATTAATTAAGTCTGCACTTGAAATCCATCCTTCCCCACTCATGTTACAATTTCTTCAGTTTTAAATGAAGTGCAAATACATATTTTTTGCAAATTCCCATAATATGCATAAAGCGGAAGCTTGGCACTATCGGGCAGACATCAAACAACACCACTCCGTCTTCATCTCCCAAAAAAACAAAACTTTCGCACGCCAAAAAGCAACCAAATCATCTTCCAGTAACACCTTGGCTAAAACACGAAGAAAAAAAGACACAGACACTTCATAAAAAACACTTTCGAATGCTCACAGCTTGGACACCTACACTTGGTCCATCCATACACAGCATCCACAACGACAAAAAAACATACGAAAAAACCTAAAACTAATGTCTCATGAAAAGCAAAAGTGTGCAAAGGTATGACACATTGTAAAAAAGAAGAAAAAAGTGTACACCAAACTATGTAAATAAATTTGCCAAAGCAAAATAAAAAACTTTTACTTTTATTGTTGCTGGTGGTGTTAGAGTTGCTGTCGAAGCGAAATATTTGCGCATCATGCAATTTGATTTGCAATAGAGTTGTGAGCTGTGTTTGCCAAAGCGATATCAATCGAACCTCAACAGCAATCGTAATAGAGAAAATTCCGAAAGCACTACAACCTGCGGTCACAGAAAGACACACACATCATCTATCATCTCCCAGTGCGTTGAACTAATCGAGTTCGTTGCCTAAGTCTTTTGATTGAACGCTTCGTTGGGGGAGTCTTATCAACGTTTCAGCTGCCGCCTGCTGCCACATTTCCATTCGGTTGGTCTTGATTCACTTTGCATGTTTGCTCCTGCTGATTGAAATGTTTGCCATTTTTGATGGCAGCGAAGACGCCAGGGGGGCCCGGCCCGATAGTTGCCCCAGCATTGGGCGGCGGTGTGGGCGGTTTTCTTAGTCAAAGTAAAAGGCTTTTAATAAACATATTTGCGTGTGCTTATGCAATGAAAACTTTAAATGAAACTGAGACTGAATTGCTACATCAAAAGTCATTTAGGCATTACATGCTATTTGAAAGTAAAATTCGAAATATTTCCTATTTTGCATTGAAAATCAGACAGCATTACATGTCTGTGTATCTGTATAAATGGGATATAAGCAAATTGATACAGCTATTCAAACTATAATAATTTTCCTGTATAAGACTTTGAAAACTTAGTCATTAACTAATAGTACATTTTGAAAAGATCGCATAAACACAAACAGTCATCTAAAAAACTTGCTTTTGATTAAACTAAACTCCACCTTTAAAATAAAGTATATATTTCAGTTACGATTACTCCATTTCATTTCTCCATTAAAATTAGCTAATAATTTCGGTCACTTTTACCAAACTGTTGCCTTTTCCCTCGTTTTTCCACGCCTTCGGTAATATTTTACGTTATATTTACTATTTCTTAGCAATGAAAAGCCCCTTAACCCGAAATAAAAGCAAAAGTTAAACGACTGCAAGAGCTATTAAGTATTTCGGACACATTTCGCAGACAAAAATTGTAACAGTCTCCAGCCCCCAAAAACCCAACCCGAATTTGGGCAAAACTTAAAATGTCTTTTAAAAATGTTAAGCGCGAAATTGGCAAACTTTATGTGCCTGAATTTCGGTGTGCAATTTGCGTTTAATTTGGGGTCACACACACACACACCTATTTCGGGGCGAACCCCGGGCAATGTTAAGTTATGTAAGGGCGATTTAATAGTCGTCTGCTAAGGGTCGGAGCTGGGCCGAGAGCTAATCAATGTGAAGCAGTTTCCGAAGGCATTTTAATTGCCACAGCGCAACTTGCAACACTGCAGCAACCTGCCCCGCGGCCAGAGCTAAATGACACATGCGCCTGCTGCTGCGGCCCTCTTTCTCTTTCTCTCCATCGTTGCCCACTCTCTCACTATCTCTCTTCGCGTCTTGGCCCGATGCCGATGCTGTTAAAAAGACTTTCACTCTGGCCGAGCGCTAAAGATGAAATGGCTATTGACTTCATTTTTGGCCAAAAATAAAGCCGAACCATTAACTAATTAGCTTACATTTTGAGCGATTTATTGAGCTCCAGATTTAAGTGTAGCTTGTCTAAGACTAAAAGTAATACTTGTCTGTTTCTCTCTTAATTAAAGAACTAGAATAAACAGTGATCAATCATGAAACTTTCTTAGGAGACACAAATAGATTTTACTCTTTAAAGAACCAAAAATACACAATATTCATTGAAAGTATTTTTTAGAAATTAAATGGGATTAAATAGAGAAAATGTAAGAAAACTGCATTATTTTTCTGAATAATATTGTTTTAAACCTTATTTACAAAATGACTTTGCAAGTAAAAAAACTTCTAATAGAAAATATATTTTCCACATTGTCCTTCCTCACAAAACTAAACTTAAAACATTTCCCAAGTAAAAACACTCACCTTCTGGCCTGTCTGGGTATAGACTGCGTCCAGCACACGGGCGCCTTGTGAAGCTGATGCATATTCCGGGACGACTTGTAGGTAAGGTCGCCACACTCCGTTTGCCACACCTGAAGGTTTCCCTCCGCCGGATAGAAGGTGTACAGGCTGTGGGTGGCCGAGGCAATCACGGGTGACGAGCCGCCGCCCTCAACGCCATCCACAACACCAGCAGCCACCAGAGGCGACAGGGTGGCACTGGAGATGGGCTGGACCAGCAGAGCCTGTCCGGCTGCTGGGGCTCCGGCTGCACTGGCTCCGCCACCCGTTGTCTTGTAGTTCAGCATGCGGGTAGCGCCTCCCGCGGCACTGCTACTGCTACTGATATTGCCATTCCCGTCGTGCTTTAGGATCAGGCTACTGGGATCGTAGCCGTGGCGATTATGTCGTGATATGGCGTCCACGGAATGCGAACGGATTCCGTTGCGGGCGGGGTGATGGGGGTTCATGTGGAGCCGACGTCCGCGCCGATAGTTGGAAGTGACAGTTCCGGTGTTTCCCAGGCTGTTGTTTCCCGAGCCGGAGGACCCAGCAATGCCCGAGGTCAACCGGTGATTGTGGACACTGGAAGCGGCACTGGGGACCAACGGTTGCCGCTGCTTTTGGTACTGCAGGCGAGGCTGCTGCTGATGCTGCGGCGGCGGTGCCTGTTGCCGCTGGAGCTTTGGTCCCTGGTCCTTGAAGAACTCTCTCCTCTGGATTTGCGGGGCGGCCAGGGTGAGGGCACCCCTGGTGGCACTGCCCGAACTTCCGATGGGATTGGAGGATGGAGGACTGGACGATGCCGCTTTGGTGGCGCCGCCAGTGGCCGCCGAGCTGAGCTGAGCCAGCTTGCTGGCATTGTTCGTGTTGGTGGTGGTGGTGGTGCCAGTGCCGGTTCCACTTGTCTGATGCTCCGAATCTGTGGAAACCCGATCCGGATCGCTTTCGAAACCTTCGTCCAGGGATCGGGTTGGACTCAGTATGGGCTTCGAGTGCTGCTGCTGCTCCAGTTTCGTAGTGGTAGACATGGCTGCTGGCCACTAAGGGGTATTATTTATGTGTGTTGCTTTCCTTTAGTTAGTCGGGGTATTGGGTATCGCTGCTTATCGTTACACTTGGCTAACACAGTGCGCCGTTGCACAGGTACGCCGCTTTTCAATTTCCCTCTTTCCCTCGTCTCGGCACTTCTGCACTTGTTTCACATCTAATTTCGCTGCGATCTCGATTCGTCCGTCGTTCACTTCGCAAAAAAGTCGCGCCAAAGTTGCAGTCAACTGTTTGGTGGTAGGCAAAAAAAGCTCGATGCTCCGTCACTCACGTCCGTCTCGCACGAAAGTTTTTTTCAAACTGAGCGACCAGGTGAGCTCAGCTCTCAGGTGTCTTCCAGCCGTGAGGCGAGAGAGCCGAAGCTCGCTGCGGCACTTGTTGCGTTGCACCTGCTGGCAGATGGAGAGAGCAGAGTGGCTAAGAGAGAGAGCGCTCAGCTGTTCCGTCTTACCAAAAAGGTATTCGCGAAATTTCCGAGCGAGGAAAAAAATGAGCGAGAGTGCAGAGGTGAAACGGGAAGAGATCAACTGAGAAACCTTGACATCTGTGCAATGTAATGTTGATCGCTTTTTTATTGACATTTAATCGGTACCTGTTTCTTTACAACGAATTTCAGAAACACGTCCAATATTCATGTTAAAATAAAAAACTCCTGGAATATATAAATCATTGAACCTGTCTTATTAAATTTGACCTTAAAAAATGTTATGTTTACGGAAGAATTAAGTACGATGCGTAGATTATTTTTAATTTTTTTATTTGCAACGTACTAGTTTTTTTATTAGTTTTTCATTGCAGTTTTATTTTTTTATCGTCATCAATAGCCTAGACGATCTAGCAAATCTATAAGTTGACTTTATTTATTACTCACACAAATAGTACAATAATTTTGGAAAAATCAAGTCAAATTACAAGGCTTATCATCTAAATGTTTTCTAAAGGTAAACTTACCTGTCCAACTTTTCTAGCTGCCACTGTAACCGAAATTGGGCTCTCTGCTCCAGCGCTCCCAATCTTGGACATCTCTCTCATTATAGCTCCCTCGCAGCTCTCTTTCTCTCTCAAGCGCCACGGCATTTTCATCAATGAAAATACCAACTCCAAAGCAACAGCAACAACAATAACCGGCACAAAACCCGTAACAGAAAGCCAAAGAGCGTGCAAAAAAAAAAAAAATGAAAACAAAACAACAGTTTGAAAAGCTTGCTGAGAGCGGGTTGGGAGAGAGAGCAGAGAGCAGAGAGCTTTCAACACCTGCTGCACAACTGCACCAAGGTGTGGAGGAGGAGGTACAAGGCGGCCTAAAGATAGTGGCCAATTTCGGGACTATTTTTGCGCCTCCAGCTCTGCTGCTTTTTGAGCCTCCCCTCGCTTTTCAACTTTTGTTTTCCGCTCCAAGTGGCCACGGCTGCAACGCTGCCGGCGTTGTTTCAATTTGATAAATACAGTCAGATAATTGATAATTTCCATACGGACTTAATTTCCTTAATTATAATCGAACTAATGGGATATATTACCCATCGCCATTGAAATTGGCTTGAGGAAATTAATAGTTTGAAAAAGCTTTGCCAGTATCGCAGTAAATGGTATAAACTATTTAATAAAATTACTTACAATTTCAAATTTAAAATATGTAATAATATATTTAAAATAATTTTAAAATGTAATGCTTTCGTTTTTTTAGAGGTGTAAAAATAATGCATTATTTTAAATACTAGAAAAGGATTTTTAATATCTTAGCTGGGATATAGTACATATAAAAGACATTTGTTAAATAAATACATTTGATAATAAAATAAATTGCTTAAAGAAGTAAAGGTTTATTTTTGGTATTGATCTGGGGACTAAATTCCAATGTCCTGGGTTCAGAATTACACCTAAGATACATATCTTAATAAAAGCAACACATTCTTCTTTTCATCATCAATCCACAGACTTATCGCTTTTCACTTTATTCCCACTTAGGAAAAATCATTCACTCTCAGCGAAGATTTGATCCCGGCTTTATGATAGTTTCGCT
>JAEIII010045133.1:0-17692 GCA_018905755.1 Drosophila ohnishii | reverse complement strand
ATCTGGTCACATTACCAAACTACCACTAAATATTTTGCGCAAAATAAACAAGCCTCCGGAAGAAAAAACTAAATTTTTCGAACAAAATTTGGTTATCTCAATAAGCACACATCTGACAGCTTAACTTTCCAATTTTTGGTAAAGTTTTTATAGTAATCTATCTTCTAATGAAGCCGTTTTTGTAAGTACGCGACAGGTCTTATTTTCACAGGGTGGATTGCCTATTATAGACTGCTCTAGCTCTACCAACTACCTTGGACTTGTGTCCAGTCATAAAGTAAGTTGAATTAATAATAAAAGTATGCTTTAAAACTCATATTCTTAAGTTTTTAGATGTCTTCGGAATCTGGTGATGAGCCCCCACCGAAATATCCGCGGAAAACTAGGCCCAAAATCAGTGGCAATTTCTCTGAGGAGGACACAGTTAAAATAATAAATTATGTTAGGAAAATGCCAGTGATCTGGAATACGAATCACAAGGACTATGCTGATAAGAAAACAAGGAACTCAGCGTGGGCCCAGATATATAAACAATTTGGAGGTCGACACCATGAAACGGATCTGCGGACCAAATGGAGTAATTTAAGAATCCAGTACAGGATAACCGTTGGAAAACTTAAAGGAAAATCCGAAAAAGCGAAGGAGAACGCTTCAGTCTGGAGGCATTTTGCAGCTCTTAAGTTTCTAGAAAATGATAGTAAGTCTGAGATTCCCGAAGTACGAAATAATTTAGAATCCGAAGACGAGCCTGAAGTCGTCGAGGTTCCATTAACTCCCAGAAAATCTCTCAAAAAAGAACAAAAGACTGTCGAAAGTACTCCGTGCAAACGTTTTAAGGATTCCAAGGATACCAAGGATCCCAATTTGCAACTGTGTAATTACATGTATTCTGAATTGACTGAGCTGAACAAAGCAAATGCTGCTATTCTTCGACGGAAACTGCTTAAACTCTTTATTTCATTTGATCCTGCAGGTGATTTCGCCGATGTGTAAATGAATTTTGGATTCTTTTTAAGAACATATCGACTAGTGCTGTAAATATAAGAAACCTTTATAAGGTCGCACTAGGATATTATCAAAAATAAAAATGATTTGATTATGAAAAATTATAAATATTTATTGATTTGCAAAAAACAATAAAATATAATATTTTTTATGGACTTGAGCCGTTTTATATAGTCCTCGCTTTACGGTCATATTTAGGGTATACTTGCAAGACAATGAGTATTTACCTGCGTTTGCCATCTGGTCACACTGTTTGTAAATGTTTCAAGTTTCCCACTAAACGCAAGCGAAAAAGTGTAAGTCCGTAGCCTATCGGCTTAAGCAGAGTTTAAACATAAGTTGAAAGTAAGAAAAAGTAAAAACTGCCACAAACGACGCCGGAAAAGCGCTGGGAAATTTGCCGACGCGACAACGTAGCCCACTCACTCTACTGGCTCACACATATACACAGGCACACATAGCTTGCAAATGGCGGATGCGTTTCCAACAAAAAAAAAAGAGAGAAAAAGAAAGACTGCATTTAAGTGTGATATGTTATGAAAATTGTTGACGTTGCAAGTGATACATAAAATAGCAGGAAAAACAGTTCGAGAAAATGGAGAAGGGGCGAGCGGTGTGGCGAGTGTGCAACTGCAGTAGATTTGTTGATTTTTTAAGCGGCAGCGACGCCCTTTTGTCTTGTCTTATCGAAATCGAAGAGGAAATCCATGATTTATCAGTGTGCAATTATTCCAATTAGCGGCGAAGAAGAGGAAGAAGCATCTACCAACACCGACATACTTTCACTGCTCCACTCTTAATTATGAGTAAAAGGGACAGCTGACACAAAGGTCTGGCAGATTTATTTGATTTGCCAAAAATTTCGGACGCCGCCGTCTGGCCTGCTACCGTGCCCCTACCCCTCCCGCCCACCGTCACTATATTGCGATTTTATCAAAGAAGAAATAAGCATAATTGATGTGCTTGGCCTCTATCCGCTGTGCTCTTCTGACATTTTACACATTGTTGGCAGTCTGCGCTGACCTCACCACACACACATAGGCTCACATATGCGGGCTTATCAAAGGAGAGAGAAAGAGGTCGAGAAAAAGAGAGGCGGGGGAGAGAGTGAAAGAGAGCGGCTTGCAGTGCGATAAATCATAAAGTCAAATTCTTGGGAAAAACCAATTGATAGGCAACAAATGTCGTCTACGTCAGCAATCAATATCCATTAAGAATCAATAGTTTTCAATTCTGGTTTATGAGTCACACTCTTTTGATTTTTTAGAGCAACCTTCCATTTCTGGACCACAAATTGGGAACGAACTTGACGCTCCCACGCGAAATTAACAAGACCAGAAAGAAAAATAAAACGGGCACAAATCCCATGGCACGCTCTCTTTCGCCCAGAAAAAAATAAGGCAGCATAGCATGTTGCATAAATATTACACAGAAATAGGGAGTAGAGCTTTCTAAAATTAAAACACTTGAGCCGCCGCTTGTTCGCTGAAAATAGCGGAGGCAAAGAAAATGCATTTATGAATAAATAAAAGAAAAATAATGAATGAGTGCTAGTACGCTCTCGCTGCAAGCAAAAAAGAGAGCGGCAGAAGCACTTGCACCGTTAACAGTGCTGTCGCCTTTAAAAATGTGCCATAAAAAGACGCAAGCTTGAAATAAACCTTTCCTACAGGTTAAATTTTAATAGAAAGTGACCTAATAGTAAAAGATTTAATAGAATTAATTTAATAAATCTTATAGATGTATTAAATCGCAGTCTGTGATTATCTGGTTTAGTTAAAACTGAAAACATAAATTATCAAGTGTCAAAGATTAAACAGTGAAATTGTTTGAAACTTATGAGGAGAGTCATAATTTGTGTATAGGATCGAAACCGAGGGTATCGTTAAGCCAACATCCATACATTTTAATTGAATTATCTTTTAAAAAATGTTACTGCAAGGAAGCAATATAAAGATAGTATTAAAGAAAGCCAATTTCTCATATCTGACCGGTTCCACCGACTGAGAGAAATTCCATGCGGCACCGTGCAAGTGTGTGTGAGTGTTCCGCTGTCGGCTAATTGAACACTGGGGCGACTGAGAAAGAAACAACGGCGCTGAAGGAGAGAGGGCAAGGCAGAAAAAACGGGAAAATTAGGCCAACTGTGCAGTTGGATGCCAGTTTGTTGTAACGAGGCCGAACAGCCAGCCAGCGTATTTTGCATGCCGCCCAACCATAATACATAATTATTTATAGATGGCCATAATGATAATTGGCAAGATTTCGACTTTCACACACTTACTCACACAAGCACACTGACGCTGCGGCGAGTCGCTCATACATGGGCAGCGTTGCTCTTCCGGTTGATGACCTTTACCGGCGTTTTTATTGTGTTTGTTCTCTTTCCCCCCGTGCGGTGCTTGGCCCGGCTCTCTTTAGTTTACTTTTTTGTTTCGCCTTATTTTCTAAGCGGCGTTACGCCCGGAATCCGCTGCCCGGACTTACTCGAACTTACTTTCCGTTAAACAAATCTATTCTCTCGCCGCAATCGATTTGTTTGATGAAAAGGAAACCCGATTCCACAATGGGCATTAAATATTAATTGAACTTTATAGAGTGCAAATACGACAATATTTGATATCTAAAGAAAAGAAACGATAACTGTGCGTCGTAAGCAAATAAGCAAACAACAGAATTCGTTGGTAAACATGTCAGTCTGAAGTTGTAAATACATAAATTCCTCGAGAAGTAGCAGTGAACTTATCAGGTTTACACTGGCCAACAAATGAGAGATTATCTGAAGTAAAGTAAAAAGTACTTGTTTTCTTTTTTTTTACTTATTAAGAATCCTGACTTTATATTTTTGTTTTTGTTGTTGCGAAGTATGTAGGTAAATCTACCAATCGCTGTTGTCATTTGCCATCACCATAGATGTACGCAAAACTATAAGTAAACGAATCTTTAGGGTTCCGATCTCAGCAATTATTTATCTTCAGAATATCACACACGGTCTATTTTCAGAGTTCATAATAGACAACATTGAATGTGGTTAAAAAAAGAGTGAAGAACGGCGAAATCTGTTAGCCCGAAACATGAAAGCAGAAGAAAGAGCAAGAAGAAACTAAAGAAAACATACCCGACAAGCCAGTTATCGCCAGAAGTTCCAGAGAGCAACAACCTTGAATTGAAATTTTTGCAATTTCTGAATTCTTCCATTGGGCTCTCCGCGGAGCCAGTGAAATTTCAAGTTCTAACTGTCTGTCGTGGGAGAGAAGAGAGCAAAGGCGTCATAAGAGCGCAAACACTAGGAGAAAAATAATAATAATTAAATATATAATATTATAATATGCGGATTGAAAATAACGCAAACAGAGACACAGTAATTGGTCCTCAAAACACATTTTTTTAAATTGATAAAAAAAATTCTCAAATTAAAGGTATTAATATATGTATGAGCGAGCAATAAGCAGCATACCAAATTTATTGTAAAGTAATTCTTAAAGATCTTATTTGGGATTCAATATACATAAATATGTATTTATTGAACGTTTCTTACAAAAGTCTCCCATCGACCGCGTCTGACTCATATGTTTACGCGACTTTATAGCAAATATTTGTTAACTTTCATATATTTGTTAAATATAAATGAATAAATTGGATGACGAAAATGTTTTCCGTGCAGAGAGTGGGAGAGCTGAGCGCGGAGAGCCATCTCAAATAACGAGCTAAGCTCGGCTGCGAATCTCTCCTCCCATTCTTCTGTGTCATTCGCAACGTGTCCAGCGAAAGAGACTACTCGCGGAGTTAGTTGTCCGGAGAAGATTAGCGGCAGTCCAGAATTAATTCCGGTGAGCAATTCGTTGAATTTGCATACGTGTGCGTCAGAATCTTGGTTTTGTTATTTTTTGCTTTCAATCTGCGTCAACACCTTTGGGTGCAAAATGTCCCCTAACTAAGTAACTTTCGTTCAAGGCTGCTGCTCAGCAGCTGTGCTCCATGGGCTAATTTTATTCTTTGAGACTTTGTATGAATAAATTTGAGCCTGAAATCGATTTCTTATCGCTCTTCCTCCCAGCAATTAAATTCATCCAAATGACCTTTTAGTCGTTATTTGAAATTCATCGGTGTGTTAAGAAAGCGGATGCTCGTCCGGTGAATAATCGGGTTTCCAGGAATATTGGGCTCCGCGTTAAACCCGAAGTGCACTGTGTATCTCAACGTACACATATGTACATATACACAATTATCAACCGCGAACATTTTTATTAATACCACGTCAAAAAGAACAAAATTTAGTCATACCGAAAAAGAGTATTTGTGTGTGCCGGCCGGTGAAGTACTGATAAGCACGTACAATTCAAACAATTCAGATATATTTTTGAATGTACATACATACATAGTATACGAAGAAATGTCGTTAATCTCAAATATAATGCAGATTTTTTTTTAACAATTTGGGAGATTATTTTTCCACTTATATGCTCCCACGTCATCAGTTGTAGTAATTTAAATAGAGCTGATAAAGCCAAAGGAAATGAAAGCTTATAAAACAAAGCCAAGACAAAGTGACCCTAAAAATAGGAAGATTATTCTTTGTGTGCATAGATCGGCTTTATACCAAGTAAAAGCTAATGGAAACGTAATAGTAACTTGGGGTTTCCCTTTTTTGTCTGCTTTAAATCTAATCGTAAATTAAATTACAATTTTTTTGTTTTTTTTTTTTTTGTAAAATGGGAGTTTTCATTCAATAATGTTTATTATTATTATATAATTTGTATTAATAAAGTTTATAAAACAATTAAATCAAAGATTAGAAGCACTTTCCGGCACCAGAAACTTTGACACGTACCCGTAAATTACATTTTATATAGCAAAATACTAAAGATTCAAAATTTGTTTTGCAGTTTCGCAGTTCCATTTCGCAACAAGGAGATCCCTGAAGAAGAACCCACGACTGAATCGGCAAGATATGCAAATATGGACTTCCACATACTGATCGTCATCGGTTGTGTGTTCAGCGCTTCGCTGCTTTCATTCCTGTTCATCAACAAGATCTTCCGGCGCAAGACCTTCGAGGAGGTGGTGGCCGAGAAGCGCGCTTTGAGCGCCAATCTCTACAAGGCGGCCAGCGGAGGAGCGGCGTCCAAAAAGCCAAAAAAGAAGGAACTTAAGCGGGAAAAGAAGCAACGGCAACGGGAACAGCAGCGGGATGTGAATAACGAACAACCGGAGGCGGATGAACCCGAGGATTATTCCGATGGTCAGTCGGAGGAGGGTCAGGGATCGGTGGCTGATGATGAGCAGCCCGGTCTGTCCAAGCAACACGTGGAGTTCGAGCCCGATCCAGAGATCCTCAATGAGCAGCAGCGTCGTCCTAGCAGCGTTGCCGAAAAGGAGAATCAACCAACTACAACTGCGGCTGGCAAAAAGGGCAAAAAGGATAAGCGCAACGGCGGCAACCACAAGGCCACTGGCGGCATTCTGGTTAACAAGAACGAAACACAGGCGGTTAAGGCTGTACTAAGCAATGCCGACGAGACGACGCCAGCTCTTAACAATTTCGAAGCAAAGGCACCCAAGGACGTGGTGGAACTGAAGAAGCAGGAGCAAAAGGAGCGCAAGGAGGACAACAACAACAAGCAGCAGGCTCAAAAGAAGAACGGAGAAAAGGTGGCTAAAAAGGAAAAACCAGTATTAGCTTCCGATCCAGAGCCTCCCATTGTGACCAAGCAGGTCCTCAAGCAGCAGAATGGTTCCCCCAAGACCCAGCACAACCAGGCCAACAACAAGACCAAGCAGCAGCAACAGCACAGCAACAACAAGCAGAAGCAAAAGGAAACGGCACTGACCGCCAAGGACTTGGCTGTTGCCCTGGACAAGCTGGCCGAGCACCAGAACCAGACCATTGGCGTTAACGCTCTAATGAATGTCTTCTCCCGGGCCGAGCTCAATCGCTCGGAGATTCAGATTCTCATCGATTATCTTCTGAACAAGCAGCAGGATATGCCCGCTTCCCATGCCGAATGGTCGGATGACATTTGCCAGAAGCTCAAGCGCCAGCTAGAGGAGAAGGAGAAGCTTCTGGCCGAGGAGCAGGAGGCTTCCATTGGCATCCAGGCTAAGCTGCGCGAGTTGCGCCAGGAGGTCAATACTGAGCGCGCCCAGATGCATGCCCGCATTCAGGCCTACAATGAGAAGCTCCAGAGCAAGGACCAGGAGTTGTCCAGTCTAAATGATAAGCTCACCCTTGAACGACAACAGCTCCAGGTAAAGTGTAATATGTTTCTCATTTTTTACACTTAACTAAAACCCCATTTTCTTTTGCCTTTTTTGCTACTTCAGAACCTTTTGAGGGAGAGCCAGGCCAACTCGCAGGATTTGCTGCAGTTGCAGCGCCTGCAACAGGACTTGGCTCACAAGGAGAAGTGCCTGGCCGACATGACCGCCTTCGTTAGCGCCGAGACGCAGCAGAAGAACGAGGTAATTCAGCAGCAGGCCCAGCAGTTGGCGGCTCTAGAGCAACAGCGCGACGAGCTGGAAGCGCGCCAAAATAACAGCATCTTTGAGCTGGAGCAGCGCAAGCAGCTGGACGCAGAGAATGCTGACCTGAAACAGGAGTTGCGCACCGTCACCCAGGCGCAGTCGGAGCTTCAGCGCGTTCATGCCGCCGAACTGCAAGAGCTGCGCCAGCAAACTTCCGCCTTGGAGGCCAGTAACCAAACACTGAGCCAGCAGCTTACCCAAGCTGCCAGCACCGCTGTACAGGCGTCGGCCGCCCAGTCGGAAAAGGCGCAAGTTCAGTCGGAAGCCTTGGCCCAAAAGCAGCAGGAGCTAAGTGCTCTGCGCCTACAGGTTGGCACTTTAACGGATGCCCAGGCCCAGCAGCAGAAACAGGCCAATGCGCTGAGCTCACTGCTTCAGGAGGCACAGCAGCGGGCGGAGCAGCTGCAGGCCAACGAAAAGCAACTGCAGAAGGAGCTCCAAGAGCAGAGGGAGAAGAATAATGTGAGTAACAATGGGGTCTTTAATTTTTTTCTATTTAATTATAAGAATTTAAAAAAAAAAACAAGTTTTTGAAATGTAACCGAAATGTCATCCCTATAACTGCGTTGTTATATCGTCCACTACTCTGCGCCCTGACTGTTTGCATCAGCCTTCATACTCTTTGCTTCCTTTTACTAATTGCCACGTATTTGTGTTTCGTCCAGGACGTGCGTATGAAAAATTGGAAGTTGATCGAAGCGTTGCAAAATGCCGAAGCATCAACCGCTAAGGCAATGGCCAAGACGAAACCAAATACAGCGCAATCCGTGGGCGTAAGTGCATGTGATCTCTGCCAGCTGCTCCTTTCTTATCCTGTTTTTCCTGCTATTTTGTATCATGAAACCCCTTTTTTTTAATGGCATCAAGTTTAAAAATGTTTAAATGTTTACACTCTTTCCCAATTGCAGCAACAACACAAAGAGCTGCAACAGCAGCAGCAGCAACAAAAGGCAGTGGCCGCCAATGGCGGAGGAGGAAGCGCCAACTCGGCGAAGAGCGAACAGGAGCGTATCCGGGGAATCTACCAGCGCCTATATCCCGATGCGGTGAAAGCGCAAGCAGGCAACGCCCTGCAGGCATCCTTCGACCAGTGGCTGGAACAGGTTCTAACCACCCACGTCAAGCAGCAACAGGAGAAGCTGCGGCAGAAGCTCGAGCTGGAGAAGCCAGAGAAGCAGCCCAGCAGCAGTAGTCATAAGTCAACACAATCAAACAACAGCAGCAGTAGCAGTAGCAACCACAATAGCAGCATCCACAACAATATTAGTAGCAATAATAGTAGTTCGAATAGCCAATCCTCCTCCGCCGCCGTTGCCGAGCAGCAGGAACTGCACAAACAGAACCTGCAGCTGCGCGAATGTAACGACAAGCTCACCCAGCTGGTCACAAAGACGGTAAGCTGATTTTAATGACTCTAAATCAATACTTGCATAATGTAACCATTTTTACTTGTGCCTTTATACTCATACTTTAGACCAACACGCTGATGGACCTGGAAGAGCGGGCCCGCGAACAGGACGAACATTGGCGTGGCATCGTTGACCAGAAGGAGCAGATCATCGTTAAGCTGCAGCAACATGCTTCAAATGGAGAGCAGGTGAGACTGATTTAATTATTATAAAAAATTGATTTAAAAAAATTTTAAATACCGATATTATCGTAATACTATACCAAGATGTAGCGAACTTCGCGTTAAATATAAATAAAGTTTGGATTCATTGATATTTATGATATACGAGAAATCAAGATTAAAATACGTTTTAAGGTCCAATTATTCTTAACAAATCCATTTTATTCTTGCAGGACATTTAATGTCGCGGAGAGAACAAGAACAGGAAGAAGGAGCCCAAAACAACGACGATAAACTGACAAGCATCTTTTGCAGAGTTTGTCCAAACTTCCATAACAACAGCAACAACAATTCTAACAATCTATTAAGTTTAAAGTTGAACGCAAGGAGGAAGATGGAGTAAAATTAGAGCATGCCCCCAGCAACAGCAACATTTAACATTTTTAATATTAGCGAAGGCCAACAACCGGAGGAACTAAGGAATGCTTAAGAAATTATATATGTATACACAACTAAGGCAAAATAATGAATGGAATGACAGTCGAAACTTGTGCAATGTGAAAAGAGTAAAGAGGAATAGGAAAAAAGGAAGAGAAGTGCAGGAAATGCCTGACTCTGAACGCAGAACCAGGCAGTTTCCGCCTAAGCCCAAGCCCTCCCAACAAAAACCTACCAGAAAAACAGTAACAAGAAATCCATTGCTGCTGCTACTTTCTTATTATTATGATTATTTGTCCCACACTTTGCATGCGATTATTATTTGTGTTATACTTGCATTTAGAGAAGCGCGCGCTATTATCAATTGTATATGTATGTATCCTATGTTAAGCAAATGAATTTAAACCCAACAGCTACTTAAAATCCATATAAACAATGAATATAAACTATATAGTATGTATGTATGTATGTGTACATGTACTTGTATTTGACGAATTTTTGTATGTTTTCCACATTTGTTTTTCCGTTTGTACTATGTTCTCGTCTTTTTTCCCCCTGTCAAGGAGCAGCGCAAAGTATTGAAACCCCAGAAAGTGCACGAGCTAACAGCAGCAGCAACATTTAATTAAGCGAACATATATAAACAAGAAAAAAAAAAACCTATTTTTATATAAAAACTAAATGAGGAGAAGCTAATGTTTAAGTAAACGCAAATTAAACTCACGAATGCTAATGCTAATTAGCGATTAGTTGTCGAGAACCTGTTGCATGCGACATAGAGTAAGCCGAGCAATAAGCATCGGCGGTCACAACCAATACAACAAATTAATGAGCTATAGCGCATTATAAAGAATTATGATGTAAAATTTACGATAAATGAGAATTAAATACATACACACACATATGAAAAAGACAATTAATGGGTTATAATTCTTATTTCCGATTTTTAATCTATCATAATAAATATTTGAGCTTACAGGTCAATATTCTGGGTTTGATCATTCCTGGGTATCTGCATGGATTAGTAAATCCATGTTATCCATTACAAACCCATGAGCTGAAAATATGATAATTATTCGGAATAATCATATTTTACAGGGCTTTTATAATTAATAATTACGAATTATTACTAGACTAGACTAGGTAATAAAAATGAACAAAAGGAGACCGACTCTACCTGGGTTGTCTAGCTTCTGAGCCTCACTACTTTTACCATATTAAAAATCACTCAGTATTAACTTCACCATGGCAAATGGATCTAATGTTTGCGTTAGGATATTAGAACAGTCTGTATTTACCAGGCACCTGGAGAGAGCGAAGTCTAACCAATTTTGCCGCCTCTCTGATGCTGACTGTACAATTTCTAGAAAGGCTTTATAAGCACTAAGCTTCACTGACAGTTTCCTGGAACTCCATGCTGAGCCAATAAATATTTTTAATTCAATATGTTACCTCATGCTTTAATTTCTTTCTTAAATAACACAAACACAGCTTACGTGCTAATTATTGTTGCTGGGGACTCCCCGGCTAGTGGGTATTTGAAGGTTGTGCAGCGGAATGATCATTTGGAAGGGATACTGCAGCAGTTCAGTGCACGACGGTCGATTCTTGGGATTCAGCTGGAGGCAGTTCTTGGTCATCTGAAGAATGGAAAATTCTATCGATAAAGAAAATAACAAATGATATGAATAGGCAGCAACTCACATGAACCAGCATGACAGGATAGTACGGAGGAATGGCGGGATACTCAATACTGGTCGCTGGACTGGCAATTGCGTTCATCTTGGCATAGATGTTCCGAATGTGACCGAACGGAGTCTTCTGGTAGAGCAGCAAATACAAGATGCAGCCCAACGACCATACATCGGACTTGGTGGAGATCTTGATCTTCGGCTGGTTGCCGCCGCCCCGCAACGGACTGTTGCCCGTGGAGGTGTCCGTTAGGGCCTCGGGACTAATATAGTTAAAGGTGCCAGCCTGTGAAAACTTAATTATGCTTGTCGAATCCACTGAGATGTTGCTGGCGATCCCAAAATCGATCAACTTTAGACGTCCGTGGACCATCAAAAAGTTGGCTGGCTTTAAGTCAGAGTGAATAACGCCATGCTGGTGAATGTAATTGACCGCCTGCAGCATCTGATAGAGGATGTTAGTCAGGCTATACAGTGGCAGGTTGGTAGTGTAGTTCTGCAGGATCTTGTTCAGATCACAATCGCCCTTCTCCATCACCATATACAGCTTGGACTCTTCGCGCAGAAGTTGACTACGGAAAAATGTATTTTAACAGGATAATAAGCACATAATGAAGACTTACTAATCGTAAAGGGCCACAACGCACACATTTCCCTGCAGCTTCGCAAGGAGCTTTGTTTCGTTGAGATACCCTTGCACCACCAAAGGATCGGCCTGCAGATCCACTACCTTCAGCGCAAACTCGTCTCCGGAATCTGAGCGACGGGCTAAATAGACAGAACTGGAGCCACCAGAACCCAGTTTTTTGACGATCGTATACTCGTGATTCTTTATATTCAGTATATTTGATATTTTTGAAGAGGCGGCGCCGCCAGGTTTAGGATCCGGATCCGCTGTAACCAAGGGTGCCGGTGCCACAGCATCCTTGGCCTCGGATACCTCGACTTTCGGTGGCAATTTCTCCACTTTTTCCAACGCACTGAAGGCGCTCTCCAAGGACTTTTTGGATTTTCCATTCACAGACTCTTGCTTTGGCGGTGGCTCCGGTACGCTGGGACTCTCGCTGATGGTGTCGCAGAGCGAGAAACTTATGCTGTCGTTGGGAAATGGAGCCGCCCGACTGACGGTCATGGGCGTTTGGAAGAGCACCTTCTGGGAGCGAAACTCATTGGCCGCTGCAGCACCTCTGTTCCTTGCTGACTGAATTGATCCGTATGCTCGCACTTGAGGCGTGACGAAATCAGCTTCTGGCTTTGCGTGCGACTTCACCTCAACCGTGGACGAGGATGAGGCAGAGATTCCCTTGCGTAGCGGAGTCTTTGTGTCCACGAGGCGACGTCTCTCTGCCATGGCTGTATCCACAAGTTGCCGTCTCTCCGTAATGCCTTGGTTCGTGGAGAGAGGCTTTTTGGCTGGCACCTGCTTCGCCGCCTCCACATCCGGTGATCCCTGGCCGCTGCAATTGATGCCCATGTTGTTAAATCGACCCAGAAACGAGAGATTCGATTCAGATGCCTTAAGAGGAGCGGCAGAAGCGGCTGCGAGGGACGTTCGACGGGTGGGAATGCTATGGCTGCTGCCCGTCAGTTCGTGATTTGGACTCAGTACAAAGGAATCGTTTAGGATGGCGCAGTTTAGGTTGTGATTGTTTTTGTTGTCCTCCTCCTCCTCGCTGTCCGAATCCATCATTGTCAGCTCGGAGGCACGGCGGGGCCTATTGTGGAGATAAAAAGGTTATAAGACTTCTTATAATAAAAAAAAAAGGACTGTTTTGAGGGGACATCCTTTGGGGATAAAGAACTACTATTAGTTGGTAAAGGAAAAGTGATGGATTCTCACAGCATTTCCATGGGCAGCAAGTGTGGATCCGCTTCGTTCTCTTTGCCCCTCGCTGGCACTTGCAATGCCGACGCCACCGCCGGAGGTTTTTTGATCTCTGCGGCGCCTCGAGAACTCTGCGGGCGGAATGGCGTATTATAATTGTCCTCGGTGTCAGAATCCGATGCTAGCGCCATCATATCCTTGGTTCGCCGAGGCACAGGAGTAGTCATCTTTCTCACTAACTTCCACCCGCAAATTGTTTAAAATCTTATTTGTTGTTTTTTTTTCTTATTCAAACTAGAGCTGGAAAAGCATCGATGTCTTGTCAGATCGATATCGATTGTAGATGCGACTAAAAATATAAAAAATAAAAAATAAAAATTTAGTCTATAAAAATAAAAATTATCTAAGAGTATATGTAAGTCCAATCTCCAAATGTAAATTTAATAAGTTATTGGTCCCTTTTCATTTTCTTCAAAGAAATTCCGACCTAGTTTGCCGAAATCCGGATCTCAACTGATTTTCCAGAAGGTTCAATTCGGCCGCATCCTAAAGGAGCGCGGAAACTTGTAACATGACAATAAAAATACGTAATAAGCTAGAATAGTGTAAAAAAATAATTAAAATTTTTGAATTTGAATAATAACTTTTATATGGCAAGTCAGCGCTCTAGCTGTATGGAAAGTGTCTTCGCTTATCGATAGTTCAGCAAGTTGGCAGCCCCAAACAAACCAGGGGTGTGAAGAAATGTTTTCTGCCATTTTTAATAATGAGTGAATTTCCATTAAAACTTGAGAATAATATGCACATTTTAATTTATATAATTATATGTAACTGAATACTAGAAGCTAAATAACAAATTCTCTATAGTTTAAATCAAACTCATGAAACTATAAAAATAATTATTTCAAGTAATATCGATATGTGATCACAAATAAAAATATATTCTTTTAAAAAAAATATCGATTAATATATAATCGAAATCCCTAGCCGAAAACAAACAAACAAAGCCAAGCAAAAAGGGGCAATAATTCGAAAATTACGCAGCGCAGATGGACCACCAAGCAACAGGCGGAGGCGCCGTCCAACCGGGCATGTCCCCCGCTCATGACCATGACGCGGACCAGCTGCTGGATCCCGTGCTCTTCTCAAACGACAATGGCAATTTCAAGCTGAACACAGTGCCCGCATTTAGGTGAGATTGGGGGACATCGAAACTGGACTCCCCGGCTGCAATGAATCATTCACGCCATTGCAAAGGCTTCGCCCGCGATGATGCACCCAATTAACCCCAACCCCCTTCACTGTTCTTTTGCAGCCTTCATTTGCTTATCTCCACGGCGATTTCGTTGGTGGGCATCGTACTGGCGGCCTCGTTTCCGCCGGATCGACGCTGTGATGCCTACTTCATTATGTTATACCTACGTGCCACCTTCTGGGTAATCACATATGTATGTAACCATTGTAATCATTCCAGACCTGCCCCAATAATGCCTTGATATTTCCCCAGCTCTTCGATCACTTTGTAAAGAAGCAACACGACAATCTGCGCTTGAGCGGCTACCACGATTTTCATCGTGATACAAATATGCAAAAGGGGATTCCCCTGCAGGTGGTGTCGCTGTGGAACTCTATGCTGCTGGCCGTGCAGGCCCTAATCCATCACTTCTACGGCGAGAATTTCTGGGAGCATTGCGCTGCGGAATGGCTATCGCCGGTTAGCTATGTCACCGCCTTCACGGTGGCCGAGAATGTGGTGCTGGCGGTGTCTCACAGCTGCTATATTGGTAAGTTTGGCTTGGCTAAGGCGTGAATCATGAGCAAAGGCTTACTGAAGAAGTAATTTTCCATATAAAGTTTGAATTTCGAATGAAAATCTTTAGAAGCCGAAATAATCTGGATTTTCTATAAACTAGTGAGTCAGTAGAAGTCTTTGTTAAACGCTTTCTATTATATTAAGCTGTACATGATTCAGAACCTTTAAAATGACATCATCCCGTATAGAAAATTTCCACCTATAAATTTTAAATATCATACAAAATACCCCTTTTTCATTCCAGATAAAGTGCGTAAATTCAACAAAGCAAAGCTGGCCCCAGATGTTCTGCGTGGTGCAGACCGTGCCGGCGGTTCCCTGGGCCTCATGCAACCCGGCGGCGATACTGCCGAGCTGCTAGAAAAGCAGGCCGATCTTATCGCTTATTTGCGTGATCACACGCACAAACTCAACCAGAAGTTGCACCAAATGCAGACGAATGTGCGACCTGTGCGGGCTCCACAAATTCCTTAAGGACAGCCGAACAGTGACTATATATATTATTATTTTGTATTACCATATTATTTTTTCCGACGGTTCTCTTTTTATTTAAAAAACAAAAACATTTTGTTCATGGCGAAGAAATATTCTTCAAGTAAATCAACTGCAACAAATACAATTGGGCGTTAAACAAAAAAATATCAATTTGTAAATACAGAGAACGTAACTCATAATCCTTGATCAATTATTAGGTCCCTCATACTATTGTATACTACAAACTGAATATGTGTGTATGTGTAATATTGTTAAATTAAATCAGATTTATACAATGTAATTCTAAGCTTTTCACTGGTCATTAACCATGGCTGCGGGCACTTCCAGTATTCCCAGGGAGTTATCTTTAGAAGATGTAACGATCTGTAATTAAAAAAATAAACACCATTTACTTGTGACCAATGTATAAGGTATAAAAAATGAACTCACTTTATCGCCAGCCACGGCCAGGGCTAAAACCAAACGCCCAGCGCCTTCAAACCGGCCTACTTGCTTGCCAGTCACCTTGTCCAGGACATAGATGAACCCATCATAGCAGCCAGCCAGCAGATAGCGCTCTTTATAAGAGACAATCGACACTGCACCGTTGCCACAGCTCAACTTGGTGACCAAGTTGCCAGTCTGAAAAGAGACAATCCAATCACTTAATGCTCAATTAACTAGGTAAACTCTGTGTTATTACTCACAACAAACTCGAATTGGTAGATCTGATTTTTTTGCGTGCCACAGTAGATGTGTCCATCGCTCAGCAGCAGGCTGTAGACATTCAGACCCCCAGGCACACAGAGCCGGCGAAGCAGCAATCCGTTGGCGGCATCATTCATGTAGATAGAGCTTCCCTTGCAACCGAGAATAAGGATCTTTCGCACACCCTCCTTGGTGGCCTTGATGGCAATGATGGACTGGCCAGTGGAGACCAGCGACATTTCAGCCTGCTTGTTGGTCTGAAATTTGTAAATATTTTGCAAGGATAATTATTGTGAGTTTATTGAAAGAATAATATTTCGCATCTTAATTTAATGCACTAATAAATATGGAAATGGCTAAATTAAATAGCATTCTCCAAGAATCTTAACTATAATAATATTACTCAAATAATTTCTAAAACAAAAAACATCCTCAAATTAATAAAACAAAAATTTGTAAAAATTTAAACATCCTTTGGAGATGCGGGGTATCGATCCCCGTACCTCTCACATGCTAAGCGAGCGCTCTACCATCTGAGCTACATCCCCGTTGTGGATTTATTTCTTTTATTGCCCTTTACAAGGTACCGTCGCAACGTTAACGTCTTTAATTTTGGACCTTCCGCAGTTACGTGCTCATTAAAATTCCCAAAGTGCATCGTCATGACATTCACGCGTTCGATCCAGTAAACAAGCCGAAATGGTCAGAAGAAAGCATTGTCCAATGGCTATATGTAGTTTTGCGTTATAAATAAACACTGCGTTGGTAGGAACCTATTTACGTTTTAAGTCTATATATATTCAAGAGAATGTTTCTACGATTTCATGATTAGATAAGACACCTTATCTATAATTTGTCTTAGGTGGTGAAATTAAATTCTAATTTGCAATGCTTAGGGTCATTAAATGTTGATAATATTTTTGTTTGTATAGTTTTAATACCCATGCTAAGGGTATTATAACTTTATTCAGAAATATATTTTTAATCAGCATTAATAACCAAGTCGGACTGTCAGTCTGCCTGTTTGTAAGCAAACTAGTCTCTCAGTTTTAGACTGTAGACTGTAGATAGGCCTAGTCGAATCCCCGTATCTCTTGGGAGTCATAGAAATGATCAAAACATTCTTAGAAAAAAACTGTACACTCTTATTATTATTAATATTATCAAAATTATGAAACTTTTCCACAAGGTCCTTAGATGGACAGGAAAATGAAAAACATTGAAAAATATTCGTCCCATCATATCCCATCAATATAATATTGATTTTTCTTTAAATTCTAATATTTTATTAATTCTAATAATAAGATTTGTAAAATAAATATTTCATAAGTCTAATATGAATAATAATGGCTAATATATTGAACCCATTTTTGATTCGCTGTAGTTTCCTTTTTTGTTTTTAGTGAAATTGTTTTAAAAGCTTCGTTAAATCTTCAAGATTTGTAAAATAAATATTTCATAAGTCTACTAATAATTTATTTATTTATTGATATTGCTTACTTAAGGGCAAACTTTAGTATTAAATATTAAAACATTGACTTTAACGTCATATAAAGCTGAACTTTTGAGGCTGCTTCCTTTGGGGTGACTTAAATTGTTATTATTAAGTATAATTGTTTTTCTAAAATAAGAAAACATTTATC
>JAEIII010045131.1:0-10394 GCA_018905755.1 Drosophila ohnishii | reverse complement strand
TTAAAAAAATTTTAAATTAGAATTATAAGTATTATATTTTAAAAAATATAAGCCTTTATAAAAGGAAATATTTCGGAAAAATATTATCTATAATTTCTCCCTGGTCTTAGGTCCAAACAAAGATTATATATAACCTAAAGTTTATTTATAAACAACAGGTTGGCTGTAAGTAAATATTATTTTGCTAAACTTGATTACGTCTGCTGTATCCCTGTAAGAGTATTCTGTTCTCCTGTGTGTGTCACACAGGAAAATATGTCTTTTTGGTTTTGTTATATGTTTACGGCGACTTTGCGTCGTCATTAAATAATAATCATGAATTCCGCTGGCAAGTTGCCAAAATTAATCATCGGTCACTTTCACTAGACCAAGCCAGTGGCATCGGCGCAGAAATGTTTTTGATTTGAAAATAAGTGAAATTAAAATATTTCACACCGCCCGCATTTATGGACGACACAATGATTTTGTTTCTATCTTTTTATTATCGCTAAATGCAAAAATAAAAACCAAAAACAAATTGTGATGTTTTTTGAAATTCCACATCCATTATTTATGTATCCACTGTATAATGGATGAATTCCAAGTCCTTGTCTCTGGGCGGGAATAGTTTTGCATTGTCAATCACATGATGATGTTGTGGGGGGAACTAGGTTAATGGAATGGCGCGAAAAAGACAGTGAATCCTCCCACGCTTATAAATCTATAAGTCCTTCGTTTATATTGTAATTTGCAAATAACAAAAAACAATTCTACAACCAATAATTTAAATATTACCTCAGGGGCGCACACACATTTTATTTATTATTATTTCGACTGCCAAAATCTTTTTGACGGATTTGTAGACAGACAGACCTGCCTCAGTTGCGCAAAATGAAAAATGACTAATTTCATTTTAGCAATTATGGTGTCCTTGAATTCAATTGTCAGAGTCAGGGCCTCCGATAAAGAATGCCAAGAATGCGCCAGAGAACCCAGAAATATTTTAGTGAATCCCCATATATACATATATTTTTTGCATTTTATTTCGAATGTAAAACACACAACACACAGTTCCGACATGATTTCCGCGTTGTATAAATGGGACAATTGCGAAAAAGCGGGCCGTGCTTGAAATATGCACACACATCTAGAAATACTTATATGTAAATACGTTGGAATTCAGAATGGAATTTGGTTCAAAAAACACATCGGTTTTGAAAAACGCATGTGGCCAAATTGGGTGCATATGATGGGGTTCGGACTTTGAACTATTGTGCATAAAAAGAAGCTGTAGAAAAGCTATTTAAATATTTATGTGTTTTGCTATTACCTTATCCTAAAATGTATAATTCATTTAAAAGAATATTTAATGTTTAGAGAACTTTGGAAAATATGCAAAATAACATTGAATTTAAAATACAAATTCCTTTGAATATTTTTCAAAATCAAATATATTTTCTGACGATTTATGTTTAAAATTCCCAATATGCTTTTCCCAAATCTCTGACAGCTTTTATTAATTGATGCTAACAGCTACTTTATCATAAATTATACAGCTTTTCTGTTTATTGTCAGAATATTTTACTTTTTAACAAGAAACTGACTAATTTAGCTGCAAGAATTATCAGTTTTAAAAGGTCTGAAGCCGTATCTTGTAAATTCTACAATTTACAATGCTCTCTAATTAAACAATTTCGTGCCATGTAATTGTATAAAGCTTAGTAAACTGAAACCATTACTCTAATTAATTTTGTTTTGGCCACGTCAAGCTGTCGCCCAACCACAAAGGTCCGGGATAGGTGACATCAGCGCACGACCTTGACTAAACCATTAATGATTGCCACTAACTAAAACGGGGCTCAAATGCCCACCGCAAACACATTAGGCAAGAACAAAATGGTAAAGGTGTACCATATAATTCTATATACTATATATTATGCGTGCAAATGACTCACTTTTGGCGATTCTCGTTCTCGACATTCTCATTATCATCATAGGGGATTCGGATGCCTCCGCCTCCAACTATCAACTCCTGCATGTTTACGCTACGCTCGGAATTCGCGCCACTTAATTAAGTATTTACGCTCCGCAATAAACAAATTCCTCAGATTCCAGACGGAAAAACAAATATAAACTATTTTCCGCTTGATCTCCGCGAATCGGTGGTTCGGTAAACAAACTGAAGTTCCTCGGGAATTTGCCGAGGGAAATGTGATTCTATTCTTTTTGGCAAACCAGCGACGACTGAGCGACAGCGAACCGAAATGCTTTCAAAAAAACATTTTCAGTTGATGTGGTGAGTTAGGTATTACGCCGAGGTGCGTAAAGGTGTTGTGTGGGTGAAAATTGAGGTGAAAAATCCACTGCCAACGAACAACATCCACCTGTGTGAGCATTGCCAATTTCCTATACAGTAAGTAAGTAGAATTAGTGAATTCTTAACCAAAAATAAAAAGAAAAACAAGGAAATAATTTAATTGAAAAGAAAACAAATTAAAATAATATTAATAATTTTACAAATATAATTTTATGTGGTAAAATTTTTAAATTTCTATTCCTATTGTGCATTTTATTTATTTATTTATTTTATTTAAATTTTTTAAAACAAAAATGACCGAAACGATTAAGGACTATATGAAAGAATATAAAATAAAATGAAATAAAGGCAAATTAATTTAAAATATTTAAAATACCTAAAAAAGGAGGGATCTTAAGCCTGACGAAGTGATCATCTGATCCGAAAATCGTTTCAAACAATAAAATTTTTTTTTAGGCACAATCAAAGAAATTGTCCAAAACCAAATTTTTTGTTCTCCAAAGTCATTTTTATTTTTATGTCTTTAAGAAATTTCTCCTGAAATTCCATATATGTACAACTTTTAAAAAATTAGCTTTAATTTGTCAAATTCAATTGAAATTTGAAAAAAGTGATTTTAACGGCTTTGATTTTGATTGTATTTTATCGATAACATCAACGAACAACAACAACTGCCAGCCTCACGAAAAACGCGGGCCATTGGTCACACTAAAGAAGAAGAGAAGCGGGAGAGGAAAGCAGACGCCACAAAATTGGTTAAAAATTCTTAAATACAGGATCTAAGAGTCAATACGGCTGCAATGGGAAAAGAAAAGGCTGGCAAGTCCTTCAGCATCGGGGACCTGGTGTTCGCCAAGGTCAAGGGCTATCCGGCGTGGCCGGCGAAGATCACCAAGTACAACAACAAGAAGTACAATGTTTACTTCTACGGCACGGGCGAGACGGCCAACATCAAGCTGGAGGATCTATTCTCCTACGTGGACAACAAGGAAAAGTTCGCCACGGATAAGAATATGAAACGCGCCAAATTCAGCGACGCCATCGACCAGATTGAGAGTGCATTGAGTGGCGAGGACTCGGCCCCTATCGATTTGTCCGCCGCCGAAGAGGGAGCCTCTACCCCCGCCGCCACCGCTGGCTCCGAGACCCCATCTCCCGCCAAGAAGTCCGAAGAGGTAATCAAGACCGAGACTTCTACTGCCGCTGCAGCTGTTGGGAGCGAAAAACCCAAAAAGACCCCAGGGGGTTCCCGCAAAAGCAAGGCACCTCCACGCCATGTGGACGGCGACACTGATGCGGCAGCCGTGCCCGATGCCTCGGGTTCTGCTGATGCTCCGCCGCCGCCAAAGCGTCGGGTTCCGCCAGAGGGATTGAACGCAACACCCAGTGCCGCCTCTGCATCGGCCTCGCCTGCGACTCCAGCTGCTGGCGCCAGCAACCGTCAAAAGTCAGTTAAGAAATCGAAACCGACAGCAGCCGTAACTCCCATCCAGAAGCGCTCCAGGCCAGTGAATGTGAGTAAATAAAGTAGAACTTGAAGTTTCTCCTGTATCATTAGCGACCTAGACAGTAAAATGAAGTCAAACATAAATATGAATTTAAAGCAACCAATTCTCTTTCCACAGAACATCCAGAACGACATGCTAATGGTATACTTGCCGACGGCCAAGTGCCTGGGCATTGATCTCAACTATAACAAGCCGGAGATCTTTGAGAGTGCCGCCGCCGAGCAGGCTTGGTTAGAGAAGTCGCGCGTAGAAGCCATGGAGCTGAAGGTGAAGCTGGAGAGCGGTCAAATTGAGCCAGAATCCATGCCGGAACGCATTATCGTGGAGCCGGCACGCAGCGAGATACCGAAGCAGGAGGCCATGCGGTTTATTGAGGAGTTAATTGACCATGAGGATGCGCTTTTCAGTGAACGTGACTTCATTCAGCTCTCCCAGCAGCTGCGCGAGTGCTTGGGCTTGCGGCGAGCCAATGTAGGCAAGTGCCTGGAGATTCTGGAGATGTTTAAGGACGTGGAGCTGAACAAGCTGATGCTGTTACGTAATCCCGAGTGTGTAGACATAATGCGACGCCTACGTCGCTATGTGGGCAACTTGGAACTCTGGAAAATGGACCTCTGCGACGAGGTGGAGTTCAAGGAGAAGGCCCAGATCATACGCAAAGTGTCCGCCTCGATATATGACGGCTTTAAGTCTCTGTTTAATTCGGAAAATGAATACGAGGACAACTTTTGGATAGAGTTTTGTGAGAAGGTAAAAATCTACAAGACGTACACGAAGAATATGAATGAGAACCTAAGAGTGGGTTTGAACGAGCGCGGCTACAACAATCTGGTTGAGGCCAAAGAAGGCGCCGCCGCTGAAGCGGCTCAAAAGTAGATGATCAGATGATCCAACTGGTAAGCATAAAATAACGAAAAGAGCATTGGATCTAGGCTTTAACTCTATTTTTTTTTCTTTTTTCAGTTAGATCTAAGCTTAAAGATCCGGGCATCCGACCCCCAAAAGCTCCCGACAACGAGTGCTAATTGCTTATTTTCTAGGATTAAGATTAATGCAGATTACTTACTCTGAATACCGTGTGGATACCAGTATCATATCTACGCTCTTGTACATCTATAAGTAGTTATATTCCAGCTTTCTTTAAACCGTACATACATATATTCACCATATGTGTGCGTAAAAGTTCAATGATTAATAATGAATTAAACCAGAGATGGTAAATAATCTAATTGAAGCTATCGTTTTCATTTGTTTTAAATTAATCTTCGGTTAGAAAAACAATAAATACACCTGTCTGCAGTGAAGCTGCATTCATAATCTTTATTTTATAAATATTTTATTACATACATACTAAATAATGCTAGAAATTAATTCTCCTTAGCATCTCCTATCCCATCCGGCAGGATGGCAAACATTGCCTCCGATTCCGGCAGACAGGGTGAATCATATATCTTGCATATTCGCGTCTCGCCCTTGCCCTTGCGCAGATATAGTCGCGTGGTCGAGGAGTGCGCCATTATGTGTCCCCCGATCGGTTTCTTGGCGTCTCCCGCAAACATGCCTGGGCCGCCGTCCAGGGAGGCCGTCACCTGATTCGTAATGACCACAGCTACGCCAAACTCATCCGCCAACCGTTGCAGCATGCGCAGGAATAAGCCCAAATGATTTTGGCGAGCGGCTAACTCGCCTCGTCCTATATAATCCGATCGGTAGAGAGCCATTGCACTATCCACTATGACGACGGCGTATCTGAAATGACGTTAATCTAGATATATATATTTTTTCGATTAAACTGCACTCTCACCTGGATTCAAAGAGCATGCCCGCTGCCATCTGGATGAGCCGCGTTTGCTGGTCCGAGTTGTAGGCCCGAGAACAGGCCACATTGTCCAGTACCTCGGCCTCATTGAGCTTGTAACGCTGAGCGATGGCGGACAACCGCTCTGGGCGAAAGGTGTTCTCCGTGTCAATATACAAGCACTTGCCCTCGCCGCCCTTCTGACTGATGGGCAGCTGGCAGGTGACCGCAAGCGTATGGCAGATCTGCGTCTTGCCGCAACGGAACTCGCCAAAGATCTCTGTAATGGAACCCGTCTCAATGCCACCGCCTAGAAGTTTGTCCAGTTCCTTGGAGCCAGTGGTCAGCTGCACTACGTCCGCTCGCATCTGGTGAAATGTGCGGGCACTGAGAAAGCCCAGTGGTACTAGTTTGTTCGCCTCCGTAATGATCTGCTCCACCTTGCCGCCGCCCAGACCCGGGATGGCCATTAGCTGCTTCTTTGTCGCATTGGCCACCGCCTCCACGGTGTGCAAGCTGGCCTGCTGCAGCAACCGGATGTCCTTGGCCGTGATGCTGCCGCCCTGGAAATTGCGTCGATAAGAAAGGGTGCCATCATCTCGATCATTGATCGACGCTCACTATTAACTTGGTAACGTTCAGAGGTCCCCCCTCCTCCTCCTCCGTCGCCGACGCCTCGACGTTTGACAGCTTCTCCATTGACAGGTGCGAAGTTTGACTTTTGGGTTTAGTTTGAGTTTGCCCTTAAAATTCCCCGTTTTGAAAGTTATTCGGAAATTTCATAAAAGATTGCCGCCAGCCACAGGAGACGGACCGTAGTTGCAAAAACGCCGAGACTAGCAGGTGAGAGTATTTTCCCTTGCACTGTAGCTGGCCACACTTAAACCGCGCATGAGGGCTGATGAGATTGAGGCTGCCAAATTTTTCAAGAAAATTCGTCGTTTTTTTTTAATTTCCTCGCTTACAGGACATTGCGCTTAAATAATTACAACTCTTTTTTTATTTTCCGTTCGCACCGAAAGTGCATCTTTCAGTCATCGTCGCTACACTAAAAACCATTCCTGGGAGGCCCGCCGATCGCAATGAGCCACTATCACTATTTCGACATTAAATTGTAAGTAGCTCTTAAAACATTCATTTAAATATATTAAATTATTAAAATATCTTTAATTTTACCCTTTCATATGCCTTAGAAAACTACGAGACCCGGATAATGTTGTATTGACTCCAGCCCTCTTTCGCAACTGCCTTCTCGATGCTATGGAAAGCTTCTTTTGTGAGGATAAACCAGTTCTCGAGATTGTAAAGTTTTGTGCCCTCCAACAACGTATTATATTTCGGGTCCCAGAGGAATTTTATGAGATGACGCGAATTTCCATTCCACTAATAGGTCATTATCAGCAAAATCCGTGTCATTTTGAAGTCCTTGAATCGTCCAAGACAATGCTAGACTTTGAAAAAGTTGGTGAAAATGATATTGCCAGCTGCTTTTAGAATATAAATACAGGAGTTTTAATTAAAAATTTTAAATCTGTCAACGTTCTTTAAAATTAATATTTTAGTTTCAGCATTATTAATACTTGAAAATTCACAAAGAAAAAAAATTCATTGCCAAAATTAATTTACATTTAATTTAAACAAGGTGTTTTTTTTTATGTAAAAATTAAAAAATTACCTATTTTATTTCTGAGTGTAATTTTGGATTTAAAAATACCGACTCAGCACTTTTAGCGTGAAATAGCCAACTTGGCATCACCGATTCGGCCCAGCTGTTCCGAAGGCAGAAAGAAACGGTGAAAAGGGAGAAATTACATAAAAATACACACTGACCGGCATTTTTGAGGACTTCCCGAAGCTTCGCCGAAAATTTGACCCACTCTGCCCTACGGGAGACTTGGAGCTGTCGTGACCAAAGCATGAGTGGTTACCAATATCTAGACGTGAAGCTGTGAGTGCGGAAACTCAAGTCAATTCCAACACGTGCGCACGTGCCGCAAAGGCCGAAGATGATGTAAAGCTAATACCTGTGTTTTTTCCCCTTCCCCAGAAAACTCCGTGATCCAGAGTCGGTAACATTGACGCCTGTCTTTCTCAGCGGCTGCATTCTCAATTCCCTGGCGAGTGTCTTTGGGGAAATTGGTGGCCAAACCTCTGTGAAGATTGTGAAATTCAGCGCCTCGCAGCAGCGTTCCGTGTTCCGGGTGCCCGAGAACTTCCTGAAACGCGTCCGCATTGCATTATCTTTGATTGGTTACTACCAGGAGGTGCCCTGCCATTTCCAAGTGCTCAGCACATCCCCCAAACGGATTAATTTCGAGGATTCCGAGGAGGAAGTTATAGCATTTATATAGAAAGATGTCCTCCTTTTCGTTCTGCAAGGAGTTCGGCAAGGACAAGGTGATCTTTGTCACCAAGGAAGACCATGCCACGCCCAGCACCATTGAGCTGCCGGCGCCGGAACAGCCGGAGGGAGTGATCACCAAGGACGGAAACATCAACTGGAGTTGCCCGTGCCTCGGTGGCATGGCCACCGGACCCTGCGGTGTTGATTTCCGCGAGGCCTTCTCCTGCTTCCAGTATAGCAAGGCCGATCCCAAGGGCTCCGACTGCTACGAGGCCTTCACAAAGATGCGGGACTGCTTCCAAATGTACCCCACCGTATATAACAAATCCGGCGGCGCCGATGATGACGATGACGATGCCCTAGGTGACGCTTTGGACGCAGGTGCAGCCGGCGACGCGGATCCGCTGGCGAACGTGGGCGCTCCTGAAGCCACCGATGACGAGGTGGCGCTCAAGAACACCTCGGTGGTGGCCAAGTCCTAGAATAAAAAGATCTGTCTTGTTGAACTTACTTAATGATAAGAGCTAGGTGTGACTTCGTAAAAAATAAATAAAGCTTGTCATAGTTGTGGGCCAAAAAGCCACTAATCATACATACCTTCAATATCGTGATTTTATGTTTTGCCAGCAAGTTAGAGAAAGCTGATTACCTAAAATATGTAGTTATATGACAGCAATATGAGTTTACATTAATTTTATAATAATAATATTCTGTATTGTCAGTTGAAAATGTAATTAAATTAATCTCGTTAAAACAAAATAGAATATTTCCTTATAGGATTGTTTTTTAATAATAACTTTGAAATTTAAGGAAATATTTTGGGTTCTTCGATTTTAAAGATAGTTCTTAAAATCGACTTTAAAATAATATACTAGGTCAGTTTCTTAAATATTTTATTAAAATACTTACTTACTGCAAGGGTATTTAAGCTTCGGCTTGTAGAAGTTATTTACTTTCCTGTTTGTTATCAATTTAAAAGTTTAAATATTCATTTAATTTCTCAGTGTAGGATGTTTTTTCGTATTAATTTACCATTCCCAATGCACTCATGGTATTTTCGCAAAGCGTTAGTACCTGACCGCGGTATTTTTGGTCGCATGCAGCCACACTGTTTACGAAGCAAGCGAGAGGAAAGAACGTAAAAAATAATATTTCGTGACGAAAAAATGCTGTAGGCGCATTGTAAAATGCATATAGTGCTGATAAATCGCGTTTGTGAGATGCTAAAACGCGAGTTCGACACCAAGTCCGTGCAGAACTTTAAAGTGCAATAACAAAACAAACGAAATATCGAATATACCAAAGTGCAATTGGCCAGTTGAGACTACAACCACAACAAAAACAACAACACAATCGACATCGACGACTACTAAATAACCTTGTACGCCGTGATCAGAAATATTATAGTTAACCAGCGTAGAAGGCATAATATTAAAAGGCGAATTAGTGGTTAAATAATACAAGTAACAACAAGTTTAATAGGAAAAACACGCTGGCTGTGTCTGTGTGTGTGCGAGTGAGTGTGAGTGCGAGAGTGTGCTACCAATACTAACGCAACCACGACGCAATACAAGCGCACAGCGCATAGTTTTCTTTAATAATAACGAAAATAAAGTAACAGCGATAAATAATACAAAACAACAACAGCAACGAAGAGTCTCAAAAAGTGCTGGAAAAACTCGCGATAAGGAAAAGCGAAAAGCAAGTGAAAAAAAAAAACAACAAAAACAAAGCGGAAACCCTCCACATCGACAGATCTTTGAATGCTGCTGCATTTTGATCTCCGGCGACAAAATGGTTTCGTTAATTGATACAATCGATGCGGCCGCCCAGAAGCAGAAGCAACTGGCGGCTGCTGCATCCACCTCAACATCTTCCTCGGCCTCATCATCGGCCTCTCCTGTTTCCTCCGATTCCTCGGCCCCCAAATCCAATCTCACGGCCAGCGGAAAGCCAAAGGAGAAACGAAGGTGAGTGAAATCCAACCCAATTTACACTGTGACCATATCCATTGCAATCCCTCAAATATTTTATAGATCAATTGCTTTTTTGCCTGTTGCATAAGCGTTTGCTTTCTTTTTCTGCCTCCTCTTCGCGGCTGCTTCTACTGCTGCTGCTGCTGCGGCGAAGCGGCTTTTGTTGCTATCGCGCTTTTCTGCGTGTCTTCTCTAATTTCTGGGTCTCGTATTTCGTACATTTCCTAAGCTGCGGGATCATCAATGGAACGTACTTAACGCCAAAAGGATTCGCCATAATGTTTGTAAACAATCCTTTTGAACAAAAAATGTGTCAGCTTTTAGACAATATGCCTAACAAATAGACAATGTATCTAAGCTTTTCAGTCTTATGGGCATTATATCATTCATTTTTGTCAAACAGATTGTACTTAATGTTCCTAATTGATCATGTGATGATTAGAAAGAAAGCGCTAGATTCTGCATATTATGC
>JAEIII010045129.1:0-12070 GCA_018905755.1 Drosophila ohnishii | reverse complement strand
TCGTGCACTGGTGTGTCAAGCCAGGTAGCGAGAGTGGATTTTTTAAGTCCATTAGCTGAGTTGCAATTCGTCGCACTCTATATAGAAAATATATAAAATTGTACTACAAAATCAAAGAAGATGAGTTTAACGTTGTTATATTTTTCGAAGAAACTCAAGACTCTAGATTTTCCGAGCCTTTCCCTATCCCCAAATCTTGTCGCCACCTAGCCAGTTAGTTTCCACATTTTGGTTAATTTTCTTTTGGCCGGAACTGGTGGACAATTTGGTAAAATCGCAGCGGCTAACGAAACTTGATTTTCCTTCGCATTGGCCATGGTAATTAATCAAACAACTGCCATCCGCCGAAAAAAATGTGAAAAACGATGGGGATAAACGCGAAAATGGCGTCTACAATCGAGCAAATCAAAAAGCCGGGGTGAATTGTATCGCATAGGTGCAAATTTCGCTCAAATTTATATTAATCGTCTTAAGTGGGCTGGAGGGGCAAGTAAGTAAAGATACTGGTTCGCAACGATCGGTGTCCACCAATGTTCAAATGTGCTAAGCTCGCCAGCGAGAATAGGATTCCATTAGCAACATGGTCGGGAACTTGCAACAATGTTGCCAGCGAGATGCGGCAATTACACTTGAAAAATATTTCTTTTTAATAATAAGCAAGTTTTAAAAGGATATAAATTATATAAACAAATGAAGGAAGGCATTTTCGACCCTATAAATGAAATATATTTCAGCAAAAACAGGTGAATCAATCTAATAATATATTGTAAAGTTATATTTTATGTTCATAAATATTTAAATAAATTGATTTCCAGGCTAACTTTAAATAAGTGCTATAAATTCGAAAGCCTCAGTAACCTCAGTTTACACTTCTGCGGCACCAATGAATTTTTCAAAGTGTAATTCCATTTGCCATGGTCCCCCATAGGTGATAAGAAATAATTGAAAAGATTGTCGGGCATTTGAATCGATTGAATGGGCTGGCAGGGAAAAAGAAGGACCGCGCAGGGCTATAATTAGGCGATTTGCGATTGTGTACGATTGTGTGCGTTTGTGGGCAGAGGCAAATGTTTATGTTATGTCAATTGCCGACCACACAGGCAAAGAACCCAGCCAGATGGGCGGACGGGGCAGGGGAGGAGGAGGTGGTGCCGCCCAGTGCCTTCCAAACTGTGCACTGCCCTCCGTCATTAAGGTTGCGACGAGTCTGTCGTCTGTCTTCGCCACTTTGCTTTCTTTTCGCTGAGCTTGCAGTCTTGCCACAGTTTCCCTTCCATCTGCATGCCCTGTCGTTGCCTTAATTGTTTTATTGCATTTTCAGCGGGTGAGAGAGGCAAACTTTCTATTTGCACATTTTCACAGGAAAAAATATTTAATTTTCCTTCTTTTTTTAGTTTTTGTGGACTGAAAATGGCTTGAAAAATGCATCGCGATAAATGTTGTGTTTTTATTGAAGATGCTGCTGGCGACAGCAACAATATTTTTCTTCCGCCTAATTACAAATGGGAATTTTCATATAGTGACTTGTCACTGTTTTTCCTATGAGAGGGTCTTGCTGTATTTTTGCTACTAGATTACAGAGCTTTCAGTCCCTTTTATATTATTTTATTAAACTGTATAAGAAAGGTTTGCTTATAATTATGAGAATAAGTTTATAATTGTTTTTAAATAATATAGTATTTTTATGGTCTTTTTAAACAATATTACTCTCCATCCAAATCCATCTATCCAAATTAAAGCCTTAGAAGATCTTAAATAATGTATTCAGTTATTGAACTGCTTAAATGGCAAGGGAAAAGTTTGAAACTTTGTTCCCATCTTCTGTAAGGCGACTTGTTTTAGTTTTTTTGTTTAACCAATGAAACCGATTGTTTGCTAACAATTTGGCTATTAAAGGCATTTTTAACCATCGTTAGTTAGAGCAGCTCCCCTGTTTAATGGCTGTCAGCAGTTGAGCGAGTTTCGCATCGAGCAGCAGCTGCCCCGATCAATTCAGCCTTAATTATGCGTTTCATATGGAGCACCGGCAATGGCCACAGTCAACCCTTTTTATGTGCAAATCTTAGCGCGTTTTATGAGCCGCTCATTAGAACGCGAACATGACCAGGAGACGGACACGCTGCGTATGCCAACAATTGCTGGGATGGGGCTGCGGGTCTGCCAGCCGCTGCCGCGCCTTTATGACGTTAAGATGTCGACAACAATGGTAGACTGAGGTTGCCAAGGCAAGAACACTGTGAGAAAATACGAAAGATATAATGGTACGGTCACAAGGAAGCTTAATTTCTCCCTGGTTTTATGGCAGGATCTGTATAATTTGTTATTGTTTTACTTTGTAATTTTTTAAATGTGATAAAGAGACCACAGTCCTCTCAATCATTTAATAAATAGTATTTATAAACATAGTTTGTCGCAGCGTAATGGCAGGCGGAGAATAAGATATAGACGCAGACCGAGATGCGGTGCTAGTGCTCTCGGCTCATTATAATGGGCGGCACTTTATTTAAATGCGCCACGGCACATCATTAACTAGGCAAATGCCATACTACGGGGCCTCAGTTCTGTTCAGATGCGTTCTCGGTTCACTTTCCTCGGCGCGGAGAGCCCAAGGATGTTTGTATGTTTATGTGGATGGGTTCTAAACCAGCAACGCAGACCGCACGCACTTTCAGATGGAAAGGGGAAACCGGGCGTGCAGTGCAGCTGAGCAATGGGCAGATATTTTATAATATCTCAATTGATGAGAGGGGTTTCCATCCAGGTCCAAAGCACAGTGGGGCAAAGAATAATCATAGGGAATTAGACAATTTATGTACATATGTCTGTCATCGAATAAAAATAAATATTCACCGCTCTTATCGTCCTATGAACTGTTGTTGATTCGAATTTTATTGGGTTCGCAAATTGAACCTTATATAAATAATTAATTTTTTCTTAGAATTGAATTAAAAGGATTCCTTGGAAGTCTGAAGAAGAAATACAAAATAAATGATATTGTTATCAGTGAAGGCATATATGTAGATGTGCATTAAACCATTGCTATCAGTTATATTATAAAGAATTTCTAGAACATATTTACCTCTCAAATTGATAAAGATGCGTGGTTTCTATCAAGAAGTCTTGATGTTCTATTTTTTAATTTTAAAGTATTTATAGTTCATTAATTCTTAGCTTAATAATCATTTAATTTTAAAAACATAATTTAATTTGCTTAATATAATTTATATAAAGAAAATGAATATAAATGACGCTATTTTAAAAGCCCTCTGCTTTAACACAGACCATTTTCTTGTTTCAATACCATGTTAGTGTTATATTTAAAAAATTATATTTGCAAATAAATGAACAGGTATTAAGACTTCGGCGTTCTTGCTCCTCCGCTTAAGATTTGAGCAGCGCAGCTCCTCCTTATCGCCCCTTGTCCTCTTGCAGCGACGGATCACTGATAGCAATTGTTTATTTTGCAGCTTCTATATAAGAAGGAACCATCAACGATGTTTATTTAAAAATTGCAGTTCTCATGAATCGACTGGTGAGTAACACATATTTTTAAGGCTGGCAAACAAATATTTATTTTCTATTTAATTGACAGGTATTTGTTGTCGTTGTGGCCCTCGCAGGCTTTCATCTTGTGAGCCCTGTTCCCAATTATTTTAACGGAGATGGATATGGCCAAGGTGGAGGCTTTGGAGGCGGTGGTGGAGGTGGAGGTTTTGGTGGCCTCTTTGGTTCCATAGCTAACATCGTTGACGAAAGTATTAAACTTGGGCAACGCAAAAAACAGCAACAACAATACGAAAATGGACAGTATGGCGGAGGATCTTCTTACGGAGGGCCTTGTAATGGAGGACCTTGCTACGGAGGGGGCGGGCCTTATAATGAAGGCCCCTATAATGGAGGATCAAATGGAGGCGGACCCTATAATGAAGGACCTTATGGTGGAGGACAAAATAATGGCGGCCAGAATGGTGGCAGTCAAGGTGGTGGATACCCCATCATGGACATGAGTGCTCGTCGAAGCTACGGTTCCAGACAATACAACCCATATTATCAACCAAATAATCAATATTATCGACAATATAATGGACGGCAATATAGGGGATAATTATTGAGATATACATATTTCCAGATCTAGATTTTCGGACATCTGCAGGCAAGGCATTACCATTCTAAAAGGATCTACTGATTTAAAATATCAAACAAGTTATAAGCAATTTAAAGAAAGAAATATTGTTCTAAATGTTTTATTTTTCTTAATGATTTGTAAGCTTTGATAACTATTAAACATAATGACTGGAAAATTAAACAAAATAAATGGTAACTAATTTGAAAATAAAACAAAATAAATGTTTTTCAAGCACAAAGGAAATTCTTAAATTTATATTATTATTATTGATATAAGGAATGAAGAATAACAATTGAAATATATATGTGCTTATTTGGAAAGACTTTCATTTACCCTTCAAAACACCTTATCTCACTTAAGCAAGACAAAAATCCACGAAAAAAATTCACAGAATTGTTAATATATTATTCCTCGAAGCAAGAGTTTTGTGGAATAATTTAATCTAGGAAAGTGAAATCTAGCTTCAGCTTCATCTATAAATGCGAAGGCGTAATGAAAATTAGTTCATTTTAAGTTCGCAATCAAAATGAAGTGGCTGGTAAGTAGATTTGGATTGCCTCTTAGTTTACGCATTGTACTACAACATTTATTTTACGTTTTTTAATTTCAGACATTTTTATTTGTGGTCCTTATTGGCATTCACGTTGCCACTCCTTATGTGTGTGAACGACTTCTTGCTGTGAGTTACGCCATAATCGAAGGAGCATTACAAGGACTGGAAAATTACTTTCAATCTGAATCTGGGAAAAAACTTGTCGGTGGAGGGGAAAATCATAGATCCCAATCATATCCCATCGTTGATTTACGCATCAATAAATAAATAAAAAATAGTGATAAATTCTAGAATAAAAAGTGTATATAGTAAATAAGTTAAGTTTTATCTGAACATTTGATTCACCACAAATAAAAATGTGAAAAATTTGAAATGTACAATGGTGTTAAAATATAATATTGGTCACAATATATATGCACCTAAGTTGGGAAAATGTTTTCTCTTCATTAGCTCCACAATAGTTGCTAAAGTTGCTGAAGTCTGACTGCTGCTCTACGCAGCCAGACTCGTTGCCACGATCGCGAAGAAATAAAGCTAGCGCTTATAAAAGTCATCGACCATTCCCAGTTTGCTTGAAATTACGATAAGGATTAACAGATTAGTCTATGTATGTACATATGTACTTAGTCTTTTCAGACAGAAGCGCCCCTGCATTATCTCCCAAAAGCTAGCCAGCGATTCAGAAATAAGAAAGTGACTTAATTTCTATTAATTTCCCAATATAGACCTTTGATTTTCAATAAAGCAAAAGCTACTCAATAAAAAGTAGAGGCCATATGTTCTCACGATGAGAGAATTTTAACTCAATTGATAGATTGAACTCGGGATTGTAATTATTTAACCTCTTATTTAGTAATTTATTATAAATGAAGTTTTTATTATTTGATTAGCATATGAATTGTACTTCGTTGTATTACAGATATATGTAAATAAATATAAAAAATGTTCTGCATTAGTATTCAAACACAACATCTTAAAGTCTTGATTGACTGCTTATTAAGTTGATTTGATTTTCCGCGATTCAAAACCCAATGTACCTTCCATGGGGCGCCTTAATTGGTTTCGTAGAATTTGCCGTGGACCCTTCGCGATGATCGCTTCGTTTACCTGTTCGCACTACACTACCCCCTCCAGTACCATCCTCCCGTCCGCCCCACTTTCCTATGGATTTCACCTATTACTTGTTCTGAAGTTCTTGGCTTCTTCTTCTGCCTGATAATTATGGTCGCAACTTGGTTTCGGCTTGGGCTTTAGTGAGTTTGCAAATTACCCTGCAATTGCAACAACTCAGAAGGGATAAGCGGAATGGGCTTTAACTACAGCTTTCTGCTTAAAAGTCCTTGATTGATTAAATAGAACATTTAAGAAGATTTCCTCAATTAAAACTATCAATTTCAGTTGGAAACACATCACCAGATTAAAACACTGCCGACGAACTCAAAGACGAATTAAACGCCTATTAAGCCATCATTGGTATTTTGTATTATCATATTTTGTTTTGGCCCCGCAGTCGTATCAATCAATCAATCAATCAAAGCGCATCCACCAAAACGCCAATTTATGTCAGTAGTTCCGCTCATCCTTGACACAAAATTCATACCGAGAAGAGAAATCCCATACACATGTATAACATTTATGCGTAATTACCGAAGGTGGCTAAATGGACGTATCCCCCCTTGGCAGTAAATCAAACAGCCCACAAATATTTACAAAATCATAAACGAAAAATATAAGTTTGCTTTGATTTAATTGCTGTTCGGTCTTGTTTGCCCGATGAATTTGGCCAACCTTCGTGCCACAAACAAATGCTGGGTGGGAGGCAATTTGGCAGTAGTTTATTTTTTTTATTTTTTATGTTTATGTATCCAAACTTAATTACGCGCGTGTTTCTGTCAGATGACCAAGCCAAACTTTTTACATTGAAAATACCTGAGGCCAAAAAATCGTAAAACAAAAGCAAAACCGAAAAACTGAAGCAAAGTACCAAGCGATTCGGCGTTGGACAAATGGAAAAAGCACTACAACTTTTCTAGGATACGAACAAGAAATTTAAAAATTATAAAATTTTAAACTATTTACATGTATAAAAATATTTCAATCAAATTTTTAAAGGTTTATAATATTTAAATATTTAATATGCAAAAATAAAACAAAGTACTTCAGGTTAAAATCCCCTGAGATCAGGTTTCCTTGCCCGTTTATTTATGGTTTGAGGTCTGAGGGTTTAAGCTAGCGAATGCCGCTACGCCCAGGGGAACGCTTATTCAGAGTCGACGGGGCAACATAATTTTGCACACAAATTATTAGCACTTTATTATTATTTTTTTGTGGTTGTTACGCCTCTTTCTTGTACGCATTAGCACTAAATTCAAAAAACCCACGAAACCCACACCAGCACACGGGCCAAATTGTTCACCTTTCGTTTTGAGGAAGAAAATTTTATGAACACTTAGCAACATGCTTAAAATGTTTTAAATTATTTTAGAAATGTATTTTGAAAATAGAAAAACCATGTAAAAATAAAACATTAAACTTACTAAAATTCTCGAATGAAATGGAAATTGGTACTTTAAAGTTTAAACTTTTAGTCTTTGTGATTATTGTAAGCTTTTTATCTATTGCTTTGAGATTCTCTATACTCTTATGTAAATTGTAAAAAATATTTAATTTTAAAACTAAAATCCAGGAAGCCTCTCACTTACAGCCATATGTCATCGCTGATTTCCTGAAATACTTGTCGCCTCTTCCTGCTCATCATCAGTGTCGTCAGCATCAGCATCACATAACGATCGTTCAACTCTCGTTGACCATTGAAACTATTCGCATGACCCCATGGGGGAATCGCTTGCACCTCCTATTGAAAACGTGAAAAGCCGCAGAGCTGGAAAACCGAAAAAAAATACAGCACCAGCTGACCGATCGTGAACTCTGCGGTTGTCGGGCAGACATCTTCACCTCTTGTCGACTTTCCACGCTTCCCATTTCCATTTTCATTTCCATTTCACTTTCTTTTGCACAACGCGATGCCGCCGAGAGATGCTTCCTCGCAGCATCGCGTAATTAACATTCAGCGCTCGACTTGACTCTTTTGCCAGTGATGCCAGTTGCCAGTTGCAGTGCCGTTCGGCGTTCGTAATGAGGAAACAAATGTTGTCAAATGCGTTGGCGGTTGGGCTCGATAAGCCAGCCGCAGAAAGACAGAAAAAAAAAAGCACTGCAGCTGTGCGGGATGTCATTGCACTCGCTCTTAAATGGGGTTCCCAGAGTCACCTCAACATTGCCAATAAATAAAGTTCAGGCAGGCACCAAGTGTAATGGATGTAGTGTCAAGGCTTCAAAAGTATTCAAAAGAGCATTCGTACTTATTATACCCAATAAAAATTTTATTAATGAGTTTTTTTAACAAAAATTTTTTAAACAATTTAAATATATCAAACAATATATTATGGGAACAACAAAAATTTCTGAATTTAAAATATAAGATAAGAAATAGAACCGTTTTTCCCACGAATCACAAACAAACTGAAAAACAGTTTTTGGAATTTAGAGCTTCTAGAATTTGTTTGTTTTTATTTTATTGTTGCCTTTATTTAGAAAAAATGTCAATTGCCTTAGATCATTCAACTAAATAGTAGCTACGTGCTACAATTTGTAGCATGTGTGTGGCTCTGTGAGTAGCAGGTTCCCATAGAGCAGAAGCCAACATCGAGACAAAGCCTTTAGCCAAGTTTAAAGCAGGGAACGTTGATGTAGATTAGAAAAGAAAAGCGCAGTATAATTGGTAATAAATGCAAGTCTTAGACTCATTTCGAACGTGTTAAAATGATACTGCAGATGGCCCCGGAAGCCAAAATAAATACATTATGTTAACACGCTATGTGAATGTGAGTTTTCCGTCTTTAGGATACTGTAATGCTCTTTTTTTTAACTAAAAAAAAAATTATTTTATACTTGTTTGCTATCTTTGAATTTTATAGCAAATTATTTTTTTATAAGTTCTATATACCCTACCCTTTAGCTAATTTCTGTTCTCGGAAATCCCTAATCAAAAGTTTAATGCTCAGCAAAGGTACCGAAGCAAAAGGCATGCAAAATGCAAAAGCAAACAGCTAAAAATCGACAGCAAGCCAAAAAATATAAAAAAAATATTAAATGGAAAATTTGCAACCGGCAAACCGGCAACCGGCAAAATTCAGCCTGCCACCGCGATATGAGGCGAGCTCAACAATTATTATGCAGCAGCAAAAATCCACTCGAGGCGTTGCCCGCAGCCAAGTCGCTGCCAAGTGATTCTAATGATGCTTCTAATGATATAGTCAAAAGCGAAGCGCAACTCGCTGCTGCGAGGGGCCCGGAGAAGGAGTCGGTAGCAATTGCATTCGGTTAGCCATTTGGTGGAGCCAAAGTCAGTCTGCCTTAACCCCTATCCAGCCTCCATTCCACTAGCATGTTAAGGAATTGCTTTGAAGATTTTTATATAATTCTGAAATGGATTGAGTAGTTTCTGGAATTAATTTAAGGCTACAAGATTTCCCTTTTGTAGAAAAATATTTTATATATTTTATATAAATCTTGGCCATGAGAATTCAGAAATAATAGTACGTACTTCTTCATTATCTAATGGAATTTACATTTTTTAAATATTTTCAAATAGGTTAAAGCTCAGATAAATATACCCCATAGACCATCTGTTGGGTTAAATAAATGTTCTAATACTCCTTTTCCCCTTTCAGTGCTTCTTCCTTCCTCGACGCGCGTCAGACTTTTCCGCTTTGATTTTGCGTTAATCTTGGCTTGCACCTGTTGGACGTTCGGTCCGTTCGTCCGCTTCTCGGTGGGTTGGCGACTCTTCCTCCTGGTGGAAGAACCTGGAGGAGCCGTCCCGCAGGAACCCCTCCTGCCAGCACTTGGGGCTGGGAGCAAAGGCGATGCCGTTGTTCAATTTTGCGTGCCGTTGCCGCCTCTGTTATTTTAACAATCTGCCATTTAAGCGTAAAAAATGTTGCCTCGTTTCGTGCCGCAGAGTTTTCCTTTTGGTTTTTCCTTATTTTTTTTTCAGCGGCTCTTGCTTGGATTTAGTTTTTTTTTCGGGCTATTTGATTTGGCAATCATGGACCGATGGCGCTGCGTTCTCCATTCTGCATTCTGCGTTTGCTTTTCGGTGCCAGGTTGCTTGGTTTCTTTTTCTTTGGTTTTTGGGCGGCGGCGTTGCGTTAGTTGAACCTTTTTCGGGCAAAACACACTCGAGAGTTGGTCAAAAGGAAATGGGAGGGGGGGACAGACAGGTTGGTTTGGACGGCAAGAATGTGGATTAGTCAAGACTTTGATTGAGAAATTCTTCGCGATCGCCGTGGTTAGTTAAATGGATAAATAGGAAGTCATTTTGGGATTAATTTACTTTCCCTCTGCCTTGAAAGTAATTGTTTTTCAGTTTTTGTTGCTCTATAGGTACATATACTGTGAGATTATTTTATGAAGGCCATCCACATATGACAGCCGAGAGTTGATCGTCGTCCATCATCGTACATGGCCAATGGCAAGGTAATCCAGGATGGTTGCTCCAATGAGTTTGCATTGGAAATCTTAACCTGTCAGGCAAGTTGAGTCTTTAGGTTTCGGAAGTCCAGATTGGCTGCTTTTAAAGCCGCCACCTGATTACAAGGAACTTGCAAATAATAAATTTTTAAAAATCACTACGTACATAATAAAAATGGGACAGTTGTACTACAGTTTATTTACCAAATAATAAAAGTATAAATCTTAAAGTAACTTGAAAACAAGACACAGTTTCTATAAGGAAAGCTGATCAGTTTTATGATTTTAAGTATATTAAAATACTAGTTTGAATTTAAATGTTTAAATCTGTTACTTTATTTAATTTAAATTATAAGTTGTAATGGATTTTTTTAAAGGTTTTAAATAATTATATAAGATTAATGTACCAATTTAATCTTAATCCTTTTGTGCAGCATGTGTAATATTGGGAAAATCATCTGACACGAATGTTAGTTCTTCTACTGGAGCTATCACGGAATCCTTTAACAACAGTCACCCCTGTATTTGTACTCGCAACAGAAGCAGGAGCCACCGACTACCAGCAACATCAACTACTTGTGGCAATTGCGTAAATGATGTTCTAATACAACATCAATTACAATGGCAAGCGGCCCATGGCCGAAACCGTAATGATGTAGTCAGCCTCCGAGTTGCGTTTCAACCAGGTATTCGCCTGCGTTCCGCGCCTCCTTCTTCCCACTTCGATCTCTGGCAGCCACTTCTGGCTTGTGCTCCTCAATAAGCTAGTGGCATTCACGCCTTGTTGTTGCCAGCTTTATCCTCCTCTACTGTGGATGTTGCTGCTATTGCCAGTGTGTAGCTGTTATCGTTGTCGCTGAACCGGCTGGCACTCGGTCCCTGCTCTCGGCATCTCCGTAACAGTTGCCCGAGTGCATCCATATATACCCTGTACACTGGAAAGGAGTATCATGGCCGAGATTCATTCGAAAATTCTCACACGTTCCCAATTGAAAAGTGAAAATGTGAAGATACAAAAGGAAATAGTGGAAGTATTAAGTGATATGAAAAATTAAAACATAAGTCACTGTTTTAAGTATATTTATTAAATTAAAATTAAATAAATTTTGTATCTATAAAGAAACCTATAAAGTAAAGAAATTCTAAATTATTTTGAAAACCTAACTCCATATAAAGATTATTAGTAAAATGTTCCCCATGTGTCCCTTTAGATCTAATTTTGTTATTATTATTTATATATTTTTCTTAAACAGGGTACTCCAACGACCAAATCATTTCATTTAAAATCTTTATTTGTGAATTCGAGTAAAAATTTCATGCACGTTGTTGCCGTTGTCGTTGCAGCAGTAACATCAGCGGCAACAACAACCGTTTTACGCATGCGTGTGCCTTAGCCACTGGGCTACCTGTTGCACCTGCTCGGCCCCCTTTCAGGCCCCCTTATCGCCCACCAACAGCTGACTGTGGCACTGCTTCAATTTATGTTTTAATTGTGGAAATTATGTGACACATGTTGCTGCTGTGGCTCTACTCCGCGTGCTTAGGCGGCGCATCTGAGAGCACCGAGCAGACCCGAAGAGCCGCCGTCTGTCATAACTGGTAAAGTTTTAATTAAACTGGTGCTGGGACCCCCATCCCAATTCCCCATTCCCATCCCCATCCCTCCTCCTGGGAAACTCTCCTTGGACTGCGTTCGTTGCCGCCCATCGGATGAAATTGGCTGGAATGGGGCGACAGCGTTTTGTGGGTTTTTCTCGGGCTGGTTGTAAACATTTTACGGTTGTTTATTGCCATCAATTGATGTATGGGTGGATGGATCATGGGAGGTTTTACAGGATACTGGATAATAATTTAGT